>UELV01179030.1:0-15882 GCA_900490015.1 Megastigmus stigmatizans | reverse complement strand
GAAAATGCAATAACAATAATTCAAAATACTGCAAAAAAGTGCAATCGATGTTCAAATATTACGGGAAAATTTTTTTCACGAAATATTCACTGGTTCTTTTTTTTTTATAAACAAAAGTATGTGGCCAATCATTATCTCATGGCCAACAACCGTACAGATTACCCCTACTATAGTTTGATAATTATTTAATTTAAGTATATTTGGGTCGTTTTATATTTTCAACAATGTTAAATACGCAAAATGTAGTGTGTATTGATATTTGTAATATTCATATAACATATACGCTTATGAATAAATAAAACCCCACTATATGTAAATATGTAAAGAGATTCAGTAAGAGTATAGCAATACACATGTCACTGGAATTGTTTAGGATTTGCTTCTGAATAAATCAGTATGCATTTATCACAATGTCACGAGCACTGGAATCAATGTTTCACCGGTATTCGAAAAATATGAGTTTCATAGATATTCCCACATGCAGATTCCAGTAATTCAATATGTTGTGATGGACATTTTTATCTGAATTTATTATAGTTGCAGAATTTGTGTGATTTTAATAATCTGAAAAAGTGACTTACCCCACCGGTTTTTCGAAAGGACACATTTTGACTGCTTCTTTGGCTTGCTGATCTCGAAGTCGATTTTTCGTCTTTGGCTGCAACACATTCAAGACGTTCAAATGAGAACTAAAGTTTATTGCACATTTTTGCAATATTAAATTTTCATTTTACATTATTAAGTTTTTTATTTATACGATATTACAATATCAAAGACCCTCGAGCTTCAAGATTACAGATTTATAAAGTCAAAGTTAATCTTTTAATGAAAAATTCTGATAAAGAAGATAATTTTTCATCAAAAGCGAAATTTATTATGCGCTAAAAAAGTCGCTAAAAAAAGTCGCTAAAAAAAGTCGTAAATCCACCGGTTAAACACCAAAACGCGAACAGATCGTCTAAGTTAATCCACGAGTGATAAATTAAAAAAAAAAAACTTTTTGCACAGAACCTGAATCCGTCTAGATGCTCTCGCACTCGAGCACCAAGATTCCCAAGATAAGCTCTAACATCCATCAAACTCAACGATCGCTTACTGACCCCAAACCCCCGACGAGAGGCAAATTTTCCTTATAGGTAAGGCTAAAAAATATACGTCACCGGAGAAGAACTTCCTGATTTGCCGAGCGTTAATTTGTGTATGGAAATCGAGCTTCTGTGGGCTTATGCGTCTGAGAGCTGCTGAGAGGATCGATTCGCGCGATTCGTTCCGCTTTCGAGTTCTGCATATGGGCGCTCCTTTCGTGTATAACGCCGCCACGAGGAAGGAAACGCGAATAATACAACCTACTTTTTCTTTAACGCGCGCTCGCACTACTTTCTTCCAGTCTATCATATTTTTATGTTGCTGCTCGCGTGTACGAGAATTTTTCTCTTGTAGGGGCTTGGATTGAAAATAAATAAGTTTGTCGTCGGCTTTGATTTTTCAATTTTTCCGAAGGTAAAATTTTAAAAAGGAACGGGGTTACGTCTTGTGATGAACTTTTCATTTCAATTTTGCGAGATGAAATAAAATGATTATTGAAGGGTTAATTGGCGCATGTGTGTAATTATCGAGGTTCTAATAGATTCGAAGGGACGTTGAAAATGAATGTTTTGACTAGCTAGACACGGAAGCTTTTTTTTGTGCAAATGAAATTTGTATAGAATGTGCAATCTTTTTATTATGAATCAATGATGAAAAGTAGATTTTTAGAACATTGCCATAACTCTTCAGATATTTAAAAACAAAATTTACAGATTAAATATTTGAAGTAGCTGTGCATCGTTAGCGATACTGTAAATACTTTTTTTCCGATTGCTATTGCTTGCGCAGCTTTAAAGGTATCGATCCACCTATAGCGTTTCAAATACTTGTTATATTTTATGTATGTATAAAAGTAAAAAAAAAAAATTTATTAAAGGGACAAGAGTTGTACATTAAATAAATTATTATGGACTTAATTGTATGAGTCTTATTAAAATTGCTAAAATTTGTTTACGTAAATGCTCTGTATGATAATAAATTAAGTAAAATTAATCGCATTATCAGATTATACATAAAGAGCGAGACGTTAATCCCAACAAAAGTTTGCAAATGCTGCGTACATGTAAAACGTACAACATACATTCATCATTAACTGCACTTTGTCTTTAGTTTGTTTATTACCGAATGTTCTAGATAAATTTTATAGTTTGAACGAATCGTAGCGATTAAGTGAATTAAAAAGGAAGTCACGAAATCATCGAGCGTGATACAAATTTGTGCGAACAAAAATTTCGTTTCATTAAGTTATGCAATATGCATCATTGAAAATAAACCAATGGATTTTCAACGTATACGTATGTTGATGTGTACATAACGCGATACAAGTCCCGACGCACCGAATTCAATTAATCGATATTACAAGCTTTCTATAGCTCGAACGTATCAATGAATACCAAGTTAAAACATTCGCGATGTTCTATAGCTCATACTAAATCGCAGAAAAGTTTAGTTTTAACAATGCAGAGCAAACAAGTTGGAAAGTCAATTTTTAAATTTTTTTTCATCGCTCATCAAAAAACGAAATCCCACTGACAGGAACTTGGTTCTAAACTGCGAACAAAAGAACTACAGTGGCTGAGTATTTTCGAGAATATTCTTTCGATGATGAAAACCAAGGTTTTTTACCGTGTCATTGAGCACACATATACACACACACACATAACGTGCTTTGTCAACTCGAAAAACAAAAGTCCAGTCTCTGAATTCTCAAAAAAAAAAGGAGCATTGTTAGTAGCCGAGCATCTTTGAAATGCACACCAGAACTCGATCAGCTTTTTCCGCCTGAATTGCCGCGACGGCATCGTCTGTGTCATGTCCGCGCGGACGAATGACTCTTGATGTGTGTACAGACGAGTGAAAATGCACGCAGCAGCAGCAGCAGAAGCAGCGAAAAGCCCAGCGGTGTAGGTACGTGACTGCGCGACGCGATAATACCCGCGATTGGATTCGCGCGCTCGCGCTCCATGCAACGCTTTTTGTCGTGCATACCGTAGCATTTCGCGCCTCGACTTTTTCTATAAATGCTTGCTCTTTGACTCTCTCCGTCGGCTTTCAATCGTACACCTGTCGATTTTCGCCCACCGTATTCCTTCGCCCACGTTGACTTGAACTAGAGCGACGCTTCGCTGGTGAATAGATTTTTTTTTTTTTTTGTGGATTTGGATAATGAATGGATTCTTCTTTTTTGGAGAGGTGATGGTTGACTTTAACGATGTTAGTTGGCTATGGTTAAAATTTACATTGGAAGCTAGAATCTTCTAAGACTATTTCTTTTTGGAAATTTATATTTCTTTTCTTTATTTGAAAATAAACGATAAAGGAAACATTGTTAATTTAATAAGTAAGTATATCGATTGCAAAGTAGGAAATGCTACGAAGTATAGTAACACGGTATTATTTAAAATTTTTTATTCCGATAAAAAGGGCCATTCGAAGCATTCGCTTTTTTTGTTCCACATTACTTTACACCATACGAATATCTGTCTGACAAAGAGTTCAGCTTTAGCATCGCTTGTATATATATAGCTACGCAGGAATTTGCTATTTTTGTCGAATCTGTTGCTCCATCAGATAATCCAACGGAAAAAAAAGCGCGCGCAGGAAACAATTTTTTCAGAACATTCCGAGCGTTTTGTTATTCGCGGGTTATACGAGTCTTTTGCTTAAACTGTGGTCATTTGCATTTATATACTGTTTTCGAAATGAGAAAAACAAATCATCTATACGTAAATTGTTATTAAGAATTTCGATGGTTTGTTTTTTACATTTGTTCGTAAGTCAAAACACGAAAACCTTTCTGCATTTTAGTAAGTACGTAATGCCGAAATAATTCTGCCAAAAAAAAGCCAATCTCACAATAATTTGCTTTAAAAAAAGGACGCATTCGACGGGTCCACGCTCACTTGGTTCACTATCACAAAAAAAAAAAAAAAAAAATCAAGAAATGGGCCAGTAGATGTCAGACGAACGAATTACACGCAGTCTTGACTCTCTTCTCGGTATATTAAGGACTCGCTCTGGATATGAGCACAAGCAACGGCAAGCATCTCGAGTGTGTGGTGTGCAGTGCCGTGCGGTCTAACGTCTACAAGGCAAAAGCTATGAAAGACCTGCCGCGATTCGCGTATCGCGCCTCTACTCCACTGTACACTCGTACTCGCCAAAAGAAGAACGAGTCGAGACCCTGTATATAAGAGAGGTAGAAACAAAATGCATTTCCTTTTAATGCCTCCCGCTCTCGCTCCACATTTTTTCACCCTCCTATACACGCTGCAACTTCCCTCCCCTTTAGCTTCGTTAAATTCTGAAATTTGAATTCCACCGAGTCTCCTTTTTTTTTCGTTTCCCGGCATGAGAAAGAGGAGGGGGCCCTTTTCAGAGGCATCTACTTAATTTTTATTGAGATTCTTCGTGTCGTACTGTTCAGTACCGTTGAGTCAATTGACGTAATTTTTAATTGAGACGAGAATGCGCACTTGTGGATCCTACTGCCTTTTTTACGTAGGTGTCTGTGCTTTTAAAGGGGATGCGCTAAAATACGAGAGTCCATAGTATATTTGTATGCGGGGAAAAAGGTGTGCCGTTTCGCGCGCGCGCGCTTTTGTTTGATTTATCAGAGCGCTGTTTTTCTCGAGAAGTAATTCAATGAACGGTCCTTTGATGTTTATTTTAGAACATGAAAGAAAATTAAACAACAGTGGCTTACATTTTTACAGGAATAAAAGATTTCGCAAAAGTAGGTATCAAACACTTTCTGATAAATAAGAGGCTTATTGTTATAAAAAAATTATATAAATATTAAAAGATGAAATTACTATATAGAGCTATTGCATTTAGATTTAGACTGAGAAAGGACATTTTTGTATCCAAAACGTTTAAAGCAGAATTTAATCAAGAGTGAAAAAACAAAGTTCTCGTTTATTGAAAAACTAATGTGCCATAAAAGGGTTGAAAGAGCGAAGCCAAGTGAATATTCGCACGTGTTAAAAGTCGTACAAAAAAGAAATTCTTTATTGATGTAAAAGTTTTTTCTTTGCGCCGAGGGGGCCAAGTGATTTAGCCGAGTTAATTTCCTTTTTATATTGCACTACACTTCCTTTATATTGGGTAGTTTCGACCTTTAATTTCTCTAGAAATGTGATTCTTGCGCGTTGCCTCAAAATGTACTACTTCACCCCCTCGCCGCTCCTCTCGGCCTTTTAAGTTTTCCGCGTGTTGTCCCTTTTTTTATTTGAAGCCTGGACATAAAAGAAAACACAAAGTCCCGGATCGACGTTAGCAGCGGTAAAATGAAAGAAATTTCAGAATAAACGAGGTAAATAAAAGTTACAATAAAATTGTAGGATAAATGCTCCCAGCGGGCACATATGGAGCCATTCAGAATTTAATATGTGGATTTCTACGAAAAGACGATTACCTTCAGATATTCTGAAAGTTTTATACCGCACCACCTTTTATTGTTAATCCAGAAACTTTAATTATTGCTTGCAAAACAAGATCTCTAATAGTATTTATTTTTAGAATTCTTCGTTCAAAAATCGATTAAAGAACAATTTATTGCAAGCGTAAGAAAGAGTAATAAAATAATTTAATCTATAGAGGCATTTTTAATTTTTACTTTTACAACCTTTTACAAAAGATTGGCAAAATATTGGTGCAATAAATTTTTTTCTGTGCAAGGTCAAATATGTTCTACAGTGCCGAACGGTTCAATTTTTATAACCTGGATGGTAATGGTCAATACCGAGGCAATAAAATATCCCCATTATCTCGTAATATTTTTATTACTAGGCACGAAAGTGAAATTGCTTTCAAGATTGATGAAATTTGTAATATCTGATGGAACGAATTGAAGCAAAAAGCGGCGATTCAATCTTGATCATTTAAAGGTTTTGACTATTACTTCTCTAGTCTATATCTATATGAGATCACGTCATGTGAAGGAATTTTCTCTAAAAAGTGTTAAAAAATTCACACGCACAATGATCATAAATAGATCGTTCTATCAGTACCCACATACGTATAAAATTAAGAGAAAACACTTCTTATTCACACGAGAATTTTTGTACTCCACACTAGAGAGTGAGAGAGAGAGAGAGAGGGAGAGAGAGAGAGAGAGAGAGAGAGGGAGAGAGGGAGAGAGAGAGGACAAGCGAATAAAGCCTCGAAGCGAGAAAGATGAAAAGGTTCTTCTCGCCACTGGGGAAATCAGTGTGAAAGCGTTCGGAAAAATCACGTGGCGTTAAGGAGCTTTGGAAAATTTGCGCCGAACTATATACGCGCTGTACATCGACTGGCCGAGTATATATATATATATATATATATATATAAGTAAGTCTCAGAAGACACTTGTCTTACACGCGTGCATACACACATCAACGAGCGATACATCAATTTGTGAGGTACGCACATCATCAATTTTGATATACAAATCAATGACTGTCGGCGTTATTCAACTTTATGAACGAAGCTTATGGGAAATCAGTGTGGAAATAGTACGGGAGAGAAAGCTGTCGAGTTAAAGCCCGGGCGGTGAAACTTTGCACTTGCAAGAAATGTCCAACTTCTGCAGACAATGCTCCACGGTTATACGCTTGTCTTACGCTGCTTCGATAAGATTTGCCGCTGTGTTGGATTGAAACATTGATGGCTGGGGACGCGTGCGTTTCTTTGTTTCGACGTTTATCTCTCTTGGGAAACAGAATATTATTTTAGATTTACCGTATCGAGATCATTCTCCTCTTTAACGATGTTTACCTTTTCGCTGCACAAGCCTTGATAAATGTCATCGAGGAAGAAAGGCGATATCAAAGGAGCTGCTACTCGAGAAACACATTTTTTCCCTTTCGTGAAAATCGATATCGTTCCTGAGTACCGTGAAATAATTACATCGCCTTCTAATTGATATCGCAGCCATACTGATGGCGAAATAATTAAACGCAGGCGGGTGTAACGAGTATAGAGTTGAGAGCTGATGCGAAGCTCCTTAAACACCGTGTAGTAAACAATTTAACGACAGCAGAGATTAATCTGCGCACTTATAACGGGACGCTGCAGTTGAGAAACACACATTTTCAAGACGTTGACAACCTGCAGCCGAGGGGAGAGATAGAAAGAGAGAGAGAGAGAGAGAGAGAGAGAGAGAGAGAGAGAGAGAGAGAGAGAGAGAGTCTGTGTGTACTCTGTGAAGCGCCGAGAGGAGAAGACTCGCTAATAACCCGCCACCGAAAGGTAAATCTAATTATGCGTTTGCGCAATCTCTCAGATCTGGATTTGGTAATCAGGATGAAGTGGCCCGGAAAATTGTTTGGCTCTTGGCTCTCTCGAGTTCATTGCCAGACGTCTTATTTTAAACGCTGCCTCTCGTACTCTCTTTTCAACGGCGGCGCGGATCTGTGACTCGGGACGTTTATGAAACGATGCTTCAACACTTCGCGCACAGTACTTGAAATTTCAATTGACGCATTCCTTTTATTCGTCATAACTTGATATTTAATACCATTTGTTAGCTACAAAAGTAGGCAAGAAAATTATTTTTATGACTATAATAAAGATTTTATATATATGTCCAATATCAATTACTACAATCTACTTTATTGTAGAAAAATTGAAAAGAATTTTGACATCAACCTTAACAGCTTGAAAGTAACATAATATTTTTAACACCAGTAAAATCATTTAAATAAAATCATAATCATCAACATCAATCTAATCTAATTATTATAAGGTAGATTCATCTCCAAACCGTCGAAACTCGGTCGCTAAGCCAAAAGTCGAAGAGGAAGTATATACAGCTGGAGCTAAGAGCATTCGTTCAACGCGTAACGACTTGTCAGCGAGCATCATTATCTTTAATTCCCGTCGCTCGAAACTTTCGGATCTCATCTCTCTCTCTCTTACCGGCAACGCTGCAGCCATCAAACGAATCTCGACGGGCTCCGACGTCTTTTCACGGAGGCTGCCGCAGCACGGCTCCTTTTTACGCGAGCAAACTCAGTTAGACAGACGGGATAATTAAATCTGTCAATTAATGGTTCAACGAGAACTGGAAGGTATAAGGGGGGGGGGGGACACAACTCAATATCGAACCTCGACGATAATAGATCTTAATTTAAAGCCAAAGGGGAGGGAGAGGGGGACACTGTTGACTTCTGGCCCACTCGATCCTTTCGCCTATGCGAGTCCCGTGCCTGTCCTGTCGCCGCGACCCACTACTGCACTCGAATTACGCGATTGCTCTTTCGTTATACTGTCAATTATAATGGGGGAGAGATCCTCTCGACCGAGGATGAGATATCGATTATCGAGAGAAAAGGAGATAGAGAGCTTTTAATAATTTCCACGTCGCTGCCGGGGGGTATTAAGGTCGAGGGAATGGAATTCGGGAACAGGTAAAGATGCGTTGTTAGAGAGTTGGAATTGTGATTGTGGAAGTGGGTGCGTACGTTATTCAATTTCGAGCGAAAGATTTGGATTTAGCGGTACGCTGGTCGTTTCTTGTAAATATCGTAATCTATATGTTCAATCTTAACTAGCGCGCTGTTCGTTCTTAGTGCATCGCACGTAAGGCACGACCGTAACTGCTCGCGCTTCGGACTCGCACTAACTTGTAGCGGTCGTGCCTGAGAAGTTACATCGAGAAGAACAAAATAAACCATGATAGTCGACACATGACGCATTCACTATATAAATAACTGCGACTTATTATATTAAGAATTCAATTTATTCCAAGGTTTAATAAATAATTATTCCAAGCTAAATTTATTAAATTACAAAATCACTATATACAAGGTTGAATTTAATGGACAAGTTTAAGCGGATTCGCCTCTGCGAGAGTTTATGGCAAGACAAGTTTCTAGGAAGTATAAATTTGAAAGTACTCACCAGTTATTCGTAGATGTTTGCCACCCAGGCAGGAAGTTTCGGTCGTGTGTAGAGGTAGAGGCGCATTGAAGGTGTCAAGTAGCACGTCAACGCGAAGCATATCTATTCCTCGACGCTCGCAGGCTGTACTCAACACCTCTCTGTAACGAGAATAGTAAAAAAGTTCAACGTACTGTAGTAATAATAAAAACAAAAAAAAACCGGACCTACTTTATTTCAAATACTTTTACAAGAAAGTTTAGAGCGAGTGAATAGGAGATTACAATGTTCACCGCATCATTGTACTTTAATATTCATAGAGCTGCCGATCTATCTCGGTGTAAACATAACCTGCGCAAAGTCATTACGACCGATATTACGCGTGCGCGTCTGCGGTGTTGGTAAAAGTTGACAATTTGAAATTGTAATATGCCAACTAGATCCCGGGGGCGTGCAGGTTGCGCTTTCTGTCAATTAGAATTTGTAATCATCCTTTTGTTCTATATCAATTATTATTAAACTTCGAGTGCTGCAGTTTCTACCATGCAACCTCAACGCTAGCTCCCACTCGAACTAACAATTAATTAGCGCTGTGCTCGTATCAAAAAGTTGCCTTAAAACCTCATCATCGACTATACCGGTCCGCCAAGGACAAGCTTCATTAAAACTTGTAACTCTTAAGCTGCGTAACACGTGCCTTTCTATATACGTGTATAGTAAGCTCGTCGCAGGATTCTTAATTACTTTTCGAAACACTAGACACGGGTTTATAGGCGCGCGCTATTGTTTAACGTATACATTCTGCTGCAACTATAGTGAATGGAATAAATTAATGATGTATTGCTCATTGCAGATCTAATTTCATATATGAGAAATTCTACAACTTGCCCTGAAATATTAATTATTTATTAACATTTTAGATATACGATACCAGCTTTAGTTCAGTGGTTAATGAGTATTGCGCTTGCAATTATATATAACTGAGTGTCCTTTAAAGATAACATTGTTTTAGTTAAAACGAGTGTTATAATTTTATGGAAACGGTGTAGGATCGCATTGAAAATTTCCAAACTAAGCTCGCGCAATTAAATTTTGAGAACGCGAAATTCCCAAGTCAATTCGAATAAAATTCACGTACTTAAATTGCACAACTATCGTTAAATTTCAGCTCACGAGAATTACCACAC
Organism: Megastigmus stigmatizans; assembly: GCA_900490015.1. Lineage (NCBI taxonomy): Eukaryota > Metazoa > Arthropoda > Insecta > Hymenoptera > Megastigmidae > Megastigmus > Megastigmus stigmatizans. The sequence goes on along the minus strand of UELV01179030.1, from coordinate 5,746 downwards.
GCAAATTATCCGTCAAACTTGCGGATCTACGCGTGTACGAAGTTCCAAATCGAGAAACTTTTCTCAACGTAGGCAATAAAATTCAAGTGCAAAAAACCAACTGTAGCAAAAGAAAATGTTTAGTCTTGACGTAACGTACCGAAAATCCGCGGCCGCGCGTCTTGATTTATACGAATGTCGCGCAATTCGCACCAGAGCTGACCTCGATTATATACCCGCTTGCCACGGAACTGCTGGACTAGCAAAAGCACATCACCGCAAGAGCTGCAGTGTTTCGTTCTCTCTCTCTCTCTCTCTCTCTCTCTCTCTCTCTCTCTCTTTCTCTCTCTCTCTTCCCGCGATATAATAGAATGAATCCTGATTCATATACGCGGCACTTAACGCTCGCAGAGTGCTTTAATCGCTCTAAACACTCGCGAGCTGCTGTTAAATCGTGCGGATTTGTTTTATAATAGCGCCGGAACCGCTGTACCTTTTTAATCATCTGCAGTTCTGGCCTGTCAGTGAGCTTTGATGGGTTCATTAAAATGATAAAGCGCAGAGGAATCAGTGTTCATATATAGCTCCTCGTGAGGCTCTCCTCGCTTTTTCTTGCATAGCTGCGAGAAGATGAAAATTCGCTGTTTGGATAAGTCGGTGCCCTTTGAACGTTTAACGAGACGATTTTCGCAGTGTCAATAAAAAATTCTTTACCTTATATTTAGTGATAGTTGAATGTTATCATATAAGAATCGCATTATAGCCGCTAAAAGCTTTGAAAGTTTACAAATTACTTTACCGTTTTTCCCGCGCAAAAATATATCCATAGTTCTAAAAGCCTGTCGGATTGCCCCTCCTAACCGCGTCATAATGCTCGCCGCTTCCAAAACGAAAGAAGAAACAAAAATATCCGCGCGCAACCAACACACATAGCACACTTTATATAGCTCCAGGATCACTGAACAGGCATGACATTGTTCGCCTCGTTAATTTTGCATTGTTGCGCCTTCTATGCTATAGCTGGCATTCCATAGTCCAGCGAGCGCTGCAGAAAATTCCTTTGAGAATTCATTTGTCTCTCTCTCTCCCACTCTCTCTCTCTCTCTCTCGGGTAAATCTTTATGCGACTTGAAATAAATAGTCCGGAATAGTCGGAATCGTTGCTGTTTAAAGCAACATTATTGTTCAAATGGATGGGCATTCACTTTTAGGAGGATCGTGTATATAATATGTAAGCTTCGGTGGCGCGTTGCGAGCAATTTCAGAGACTGCATAGAAATGGGATTTCAAGGAATGAAATGTCGAGATATTGTTGGCCTGGATATTTTTCCGCGAAGTCAGGTTGAATTAATGTAATGTAGGATGCATTGGATAAACGCGCGAGATTTATAACAGTTAAGAAACAATGTCTTTGTCGATGGTCGAGGAAAATTATATTAGATTAAGAAAGTCAAATCGTATTCATAATTGTATAGTAAATGAAAATCGAGGAGACTCGTAATAATCGGTCGCTAATAAACGCTTTCCTCGCTGCGTCATCAAAAGCTGTTGAGGAAACTTGTAACGAGGTGTGCGGTGCATCGAGGAGTGCGCGTTAGAGTATTCCCCCAATGCTCGGAGGCATCATTGCCTGATACGAGCTGCTGCTCCTGGCCGCGAATAAATGCTTCCCCATAGAGCTCGCTGCAACGCGTCTGCGCACCTGCGCACCTTCCAAGTAATTAAAGCTATACGCAATATCGCCGGCATGTACCAGTGAGTGAGAAAGAGAAAGAAATACATCGCACGGGCAACAAACAATACGAATTAAATCGCCGCGGGGGATAGGAGCGCCAGTACAGTGCGCAATGAAATATGAAAACTGCTAGTCGCTTAATTCGCAGCCGTATAGGAAGTTTGCGACACACACAAACACACACGCTGTACGCATGCAGCTATAGCGTTATTCCCAGTTAAAAGCGAAAATTCCGATGTTTGTAGAAGTTTGCCGCCTCCGTCCAGCGTGCACTCGCATGATGTTTTGTTGCTCTTTTGGCGTATATACGGCTATGGCGAGTACGCGACCCGAATGTGTTTTTTTTTTCTGGCCGAGTTTTGGATCGCTGCGTGGGATGTGGCCAGTAGAATGGTTAGATGGAGTTGAATGTACATCGGATGCATGCTTAATCTTATAATGCTATCTGAGAATAGGGTTTGATTTCGATAATAAATTTATAAGGAGATTCGAAAGTAAGGCTTGATCGTTGCCGGTGGGATTTCCTTTAACCGACCAAATTCGTTAATTTTCAGTTGGAAAATAAATTTCAGTTTTAAGAATGTTCAAAGCTAAACAATTCACGTGAATCCGAGATCCTCTTTGAAACGAAGTCTGTGGAACATCGTAAATTTCCGATATAGCATTATACAATCCGAACTCGCGAAAATAACGAATACGTGAAAAATCATGTAGCCGCAACTCCTAAGATATTCTGCTACCTCGCGATACTTTCGCTGAAGACGTTGAACTATATACGGCGCGGCACTGCGCCATGCTGCACTTCTATCTCGTGATTTATGAACACCGATGCGTTCTATCCCAGGCCAGTATTTATGTCTTGTTCTCGCTATAATTTAGCATCACAAGTGGAAGATTAAGCTCGGTTTCAGTGCGGCTTATACATGTATATACGCGTGGTATACGTGTGCGGTAAAGGGAAAGGGGGAGTGGGGGTGGGTTGAAGGATCGCCTCCCGCGCTGTACGCGGGAAAAGCCGCGTGCCTCACCGCATGACGATGTTACGGGCACTGTACGAGGTACGAGGCCACTATGAGATAAGACGGATACTCTCGAGGATCGAATTTTCTTCGGGTCTGTTCCGGTATACGCCGCGTCCACGCGAGCGTATAATTTTTGCGCGGAATTTGCATTTGATGCGAGTCATTTTTTATATAGACGCATATATCGCGTTTCGTGCTTTTGATTTTAAAAATGTTTTTACTTGAAATTGGGCAAAAGCGATCTTAAAGTTTATTAGGTTTGCAATGATTTAGATGCGATGAAAGATTCATAAATTATGAAGGGTGTTTAAACAAGCTCTAAAAATAATTATCAAATTTCAACAACTGCTATTTTAATACCACAGCGTCTGACTTGAACTTAACGCGAAAATGACTTTAATTCGTATAGCAGATACTTGCCGTCATCTCGCATTATCAGTTTTCATCCAGCGCACCGTTAACACAAGGCCCGCTGGTTGCTTAGTGCCTAATTAAAAGAACATATTTTATCCGCACCCATCCACCTCGTAATGAACAAGTCCATTTACCACCAGATCGCCATCTTTATAAATTACCCGCGTGGCGCAAACTGATGTATATAAAACCCGACACTCTTCGTTCGGCCCGTGAGAAAAGAGGTCGCAATTAACAACTCCTCGGTAAGATAGGGATTTACGATCCCCATTGTAAATCGCGGCAAACCTCGCGATATACTTCTTTTTATACCACGTTGCGACATGAAAAATACCGGCTTTCCACGAAAATGCAAAGGCTGCGCGCGGTAACCGCACCACATGCGCGTCACAGCTACTAAAGATAAGAACACCTTTCTCGCACACGTACACACACACACACACACACATAAACCCTGTTGCTCGCGTTTTACAGTCTACGTGAGCGCAGAGCTTCCTTTCTCGAAGAGAAAAACGAACAAGGGGCGAAGGGAGAGGCCGATAAATCTCTCGCTGCACGTAGTCTCTTGCGCCGTTAAAAATGAAACGCCACACGTTTCTTCGACGCTGCGTTGCAACGGCGCTGCACGTAAGTATCCGCGAAATCAAAGCTGCAGCAGCAAGGAGATGCTCGTCCTTGCAGTAGTTTATACCCGGTGTACTATATAAGTATTAATGTCGGGCGATTCTCTCTCCCTCTCGTTCCGACTCATCGGAAAACGCGCGCGGCATTGCAGATCTCAGCGCGTATCAGCGGTTGCGATGTTTATACCGACCGTTGTAGAAACCTCGCGGCGGCTCGTCCGCAATGCAAATACTCTCTTGTATAGCCTGATTTCGTGCTGATGATAGCGAGAGAGGTTTCGTTACGTATGTGTGTGCCAATGTGTGTATAGCTGAATTTCGGTGGCTTTTTTTCATGGGTGTGTACATACTTGTGCAGCTGCAGCGCGTGGGAGTTTACCGAATGTACCGAGGCGTGATTATATTGAAGGAGAACGCGCGCGGGATATCCTTTTATATGCTGTGTGTGGATTTAAAGGTTTCAAAGAGAATCCGGGAAAACACGTGTAGACCTTCTCTCTCTTTTTGTAAAAGGTTACAAATAAACATTCTCTCTCTCTCTCTCTCTCTCTCTCTCTCTCTCTCTTTGGTACATATGCGTACGCTATTTCGAGGTCGATCTTTAGCGGCAAAGCTGATGTTCAATTTTCCGGAAGCTCTTCATGGTATTAATGGAATATGGACTTTTCGGTTTTATTGACTAAGCGAGGGCAATGAAGAGCCTGTAGTAGACGCGCGGAAATATTTATTTTAGATGCAGATGCGACATTGGATATATGCAATTTATTGACTTAGTCGGTGCGGCTGGTGTTTGAATAAAAAGTTCGACAGCTAGTTTTTCGTCAACTCGCATGTATTTAATATGTATAATTAAAAAGTAAATGTTCACGGGGGTTCGACATTTTTCTCTTTATCGGTACAATTTTATTTGATCATTATATGAATTTAAAAATATACTTTTAATAATGTGATAATGAATTTTTTTTCCTGGCCTATATTTTCGACTGTATTTACTATCGCCTACACAGAGAGAAAAATCGAACGATTATCGCACGACCAGTTGTTACTATTATAGCATGTCACTTTCGTATACGATGTTACGTTGCCTTGCAAACCAACACCGTATAAAAATTTACAGTGCTGGCATGTTAGTATATAGTACTGTAAACGTAAAGACATACGTACTCTGAGAGTACTACACTACTACTTACCTAGCATTACCTACATACGAGTATAGCACTGGACGCCGGTGTACCGTGTTTGCTCGGAATCCATACCATCATGGTATGGGTCCCGAGCAAATTCGTATATAGGCCACGCCCCCTTATCGAGTCACAACAAAAGACGATCAGCGCACGTATAACACGAGCGGGCCGGGGTTCGCGCCTGACACTGGTCAGTTTTCTTTTATTATATTTTCACTTTAATCATTTTTATATAATTTATTTTAACTTAATTATTATATAAATAAATTTAACATTATAGAATCTAAGCAAACATCTTCATGTTCTTGATGTACATAGTGAATTACGAAGACTATTTAATCCAGCAAAAGTATGAAACAAATTGAAAGAAGTTTATTTATTGGCTTAATTGAATTTCGCATATATAACAATAAGGCGTAATTGTGAAATGCATTAAATTATATGAATTGGCAAAATTATATATATATATTTAAACTAATTTTACGTCGTTGAGGTTGAAAAGCGGATATGAATTTTAGTCTATACCTTCCGTATTTACTTTTGGTCGTGTGGACTAAGGCGTTACTCTTACAACTGTAACTTTTTGCGGGGTTCGGGTTCGAATCTCGGCCAAGTCAATTTTTTTTTCTTTAAATTTTTGAATATCGTGAGGAATACCATATTTCTTTATATTTAACATTATATCTGCAGCAGAATAAATTAATTCAAATAATAAAAAATTATGTATTGGTGTACTCAATCACTTTTTTAACATAAAAAATTATTTAATAGTATTGTAAGAATTTACAC
>UELV01178997.1:0-26536 GCA_900490015.1 Megastigmus stigmatizans | reverse complement strand
CTCTCTCTCTCTCTCTCTCTCTCGGTCTCTGATCTCTGGAGCCAGTAGTAAATGCAAATAGCGCGCTCGTCGCGGTGGCGGTGATGGTAGCGCAAAATTGCAACGCGCTTAAGTGCGTATTTCAAGATTAAAGAGCAGATACACATTTGAGTTAACTAGCCTTTTTTAAAGTGAAACATCCCTACCGAGACTCTGACTATATATGTGTAAGAGAGAAAGCGACGAAGCTTATATGCGGCGAGTGCAGCAAGTGCTCGCTTCCTCTCTTTCTGGCCCAGTCTCGTGTAGTTTTTGACTTTTTCTCTCTCTCTCACTCTCTCTCTCTCTCTCTCTAGCCTTTCGCGTCTTATTCTCTGCTGACGCGGGACGAAAATTTTCGCAGGCTGCGAGCGCGTCGGGGAAATGACGTTTGAAACGCGCTCCTTCGCTGATCCTCTTAGATCGGCTCAGGGATGAAATACTTTCGATGCGGTAAAAATTTTCTCCTTCTTTCCTACTTTTTCCGAAAATCATGGCTTATTCCGGATAAAGCTTTTTTTTTTCAACGGCTCTAATAATTGTGATATAATTTTTAATGCAAGTTTAGCGCTAAAGAAGAGATAATTATTGTTCTTTACGGCTTTTCGAGAAATAATAATAAAAAAATCTTCCTGCTATGCTTTTTATCTGTACAATTTTTTTTATTCACGCCCGAGTGCTTGAATAAAAGTTTTATTGAATGATTCATGATAGTTCGTTTTACATAATAGTCTCTTTTAATTACGATATATGTTAACGACATTTCTGAAAATAATGTGTACACGATGATAATAAAAATAAATATTACTGGAATAAAGTAATATTAGCGCTAAGGTGAATGTTCAAATTTTTACTCATGTTCCTATTTCTATTTACTTCGTGTTTTTTATGTTATCAAAAATATCAAATATATTTCTGAATTTATTAAAACATTCGCAGAAATGTTTCATCCAATTAAAAAGCATTAACCTGTAACAGAAACAATACTATGCAAAATATTTTAAAAGTAGCTGAAGTAAAAAAGTTTTAACAATGGTTACCATTTTATTATAATGTAATTAAAAAATGTCAATGAAAAATCTTATTTATAATAATAAGTGTTTTAAAGCGAATTATTGTTCAATATAAGAATAATGTTGAAGTTATGAACAAAATTATTAATAATGATTACTAGTACTAAATTACTAGTATACCTTTATACATAACAATCTGTTCACCAGAATTTTATAAACATATTATATAAAAAGGTTCCTATATTTATTTAATAGATCAAAAATATAGGTAATTAAACTGATAAAAACACCATAAAATTGAACAAGTCAGTTCAATTCAGATTTTCTCATATATCTCTGAACAAAATGAAAAGCCAATAGAGCAAAATTTATTTTCCATCATATGTCCAGTTAGGCGCAAACTAGCTTTTGCACAATCCCAGCAAATATAAATATCAGAGCGTTGGCTCGAGCTAAAAGTCCTCTGCAGCGCTCTCCAGCAGCAACACGGCAGCAACGCCAGCAGCAGCAGCATCTGTTTTCAAACATAGCAGTGGCTAAATATACCGGTTATCAAGTGACCCGTACCGAACTATGCTGACATTTCAGGAATATCTTCCGGGACGTTCCTATGCATTTATTGTAAGGTAGATGCTCTTCCGCTGGCAGCAGTCCAGCATTATATTTTCGTGCCCCCCCGAAGACGTATGCGCGCCTGGACCGTAGCAGCGGTACGCGACCTCTCTCGTTTAGCCTTTTTTTCTCGCGGTCAGAATCCACACTCACACACACACACACACACACACACACACACACACACACACATACTTATACAAATACACACGTCGGAGAGTCGCGATCAATCCGCAGGAGTTTCGCCTTCCCTCGGCACCTATTGCGGGAAAAAGGAAGCGCTCGGTCTCTCTCTCTCTCTCTCTCTCTCTCTCTCTCTCTCTGGTGCAGCGAATTCGTTCTTTATCTCTCATCGAACCTGAAATACGAAGCTCTCGACCCATACGTAAGAGCTTTCTCGTGTTAAGAGTCACCGGACAAATCTACGACTTCTCTGTGTACGCGTGCGCCTCCGTGTCCGTGCATACGTGTAGTGTGAGTCTCTGCAGCTTATACGAGGAGTTTGGTCTTTCTTGACGCATGTGCATGTATCACTTGAAGATGAGAGTATATAATTAACTTACTTCATTATACATAAGAATTAGGTTTCATCATGGTAGTACATTCGTAATAAGGAGTTGATTTTGATCTAAACTAAGCTTACTGATCAAAAGTCTTTTTTTTTTATTTTACAAAGTTCATTTTATTATTCGTGTCTCGAAGCAATAAATCTTACTTAACTTATTTGCGTCAAAATATCCATTTTTTTTTCTTTTTCACCTGCTGTAACTTTTAAAGCATCCTAGAAAAAACTTCCACGTAAGTATTGTGTGCTCGATAACTTTAACTCTCTCAAATGTCAGTGTTGTCTAGGCGATATATCAATTTAAAAAAGTTATAGCTTATTTTTTTCATAAAAGTGACCAATTCTTTTTTTTTTTTTTTTAGAAACTCGATGTAGTGAAATTGAAAAAGTTCTGCTATATTAAATTTTAGTACAATTATGCATGAAACTGAAATTTTTAATTCATTTCGTTAGAAAAAATAGTCCGTGATTTCAAGCTTTGAGCAAAAATTTTTAATTCATTTCATTAGATGAATAGATATTGCACTTGAAATATTAAAAAAAGTCCGCCATTTCAAGCTTTGTGTAAAAAATGTTACTGTAGACTACATTAATTTCATTTTAAACTCCAATTGAGATTTTAGTCGATTCTATATGAATTTTTGAACCCGAGATATCAAAGATTAAAGAAAAGGAAAGTGAATATTTTTTACACAAATTCATGAATCAACAAAGCGTTATACATTTATTTAAAATGCTTTATTTCCTATTATATTTTTATCTGTGTATAAATATTATTTTTTAAATATGGCATTTGAATTATTGAAATTGCTACTAATATCTAATACTATATTACGTGATAGAACATGTAGATCTGGTACCAGCTGAATTAATATGAAATAAAATTTAACAATTTTTTAGTTTCAATCAAACAATCTAAATCCAGATATTCAATTACTTAATTTGAAGCATCAGATTCAATGAACATAGAGCCAAAAATAATCTGATACTTTAACACTATAATAGTAATATAGATTTTTAGTTGAAAAAGTCTAGTTACCGGGACGAAGTGTAATTATTCATTACAAACTTCTACGTAAAAGTTGTGCACCTAATTATGTTATTTTAACACATTAACCTTGCGAGTAAAGTTAATTATCCAACGATCCATCAAGACTTCCTTTTTTTCATTCGTGCGCCTCGGTCCGCGTTCTCGCTCACTTCAACGCCCACGTCCTTTCCCGGGGAATTCATTTTCAGTGGAAAAAGAAGAAGAAGAAGTGGAGAGTGCGGGTAAATCGGCGCGGGTAGGGAGAAAGAGAATAAAAAAAATTACTCGCGAAACGGAAAGTAAGGTCAGGGACTGGCGTTGACTCTGGTACACAGCAACGTTAACGGCTCTCTCGGTTCGGCCTCGCAAACTGCACAACTCTCGATGCGGGAAGAACAGGAATAAGGATCTCGGACCAAGAGAGAGAGAGAGAGAGAGAGAGAGAGAAGGATGAAGAGGAAAGACCTCTCATTGTGATAGTTTGAGGCAGGTCATGTATTTCGCCTGTATGTGTGGATATGTGTATGTGTATGTGTGTATGTGTGGGTATGTACAAAACGGGCGCGTATTGAAAAAAAGTTGAAAGGAATGAGGCGTGCGCGCGCGTGCGGCTGCGAGTGAACCGGACTGTAATTACGAGGCTGGCTTTATACCTGCGGAAAAGAGAGGAGAGAAGCCGAAGTTGAGATTTCGACGGAGAAAGAAGGACGAGAGACATACGCGAGTAAATACGGAGAAAGTGAAGAAGATGATTGATCAAATGAAGATGAAACAGGAGGGATAGAATGGAGCAAGGCATGCCAACCGAGGGAATGGGGAGAAAAAAAACGAAGTAACGAGTTGAGGGATACGTGCGCGCGAAGAGATGAAAAGGAAAATAAAGGAGGTGAGTTGATTAAATAAAGAACTCGAAAGGGGAGGGAAGGAGAGATTTTATTTAATGCTGTTAAGAGATATTTGACAAATAATGATAAACCAGCTGCTTCGATGTGAGCGGAGTTCAATTTTTCATCCTCTTTATCTCGTTAGTTTTCTTCTTTTTCTCCTTCATGGCGCGTCTTACTAGCTTTTTCTTTCCTGTAGCTACGCGGCTTCAGTTTTATTTTCCACAGTTTTCACACCGCGTAAACATCAGGTTTTAGATGAATGAACAATTGTCGTGGTTAAGTTTATAAAAAAAGAAACGATCATCAGATCCTTTTCAAAAAGTACGAGTATAAAGTTAATTTACGACTGAAAAGTAATAGTTTGTGTGCATTTTAAAAACGAAATAAAGGTTGTTTTTATAAAGCTTAGTCATATGGCGATGTTTTGCTTGTTCCGGATAAAACAAAAAATCCGTCTGCTTTCGATTCACATGCATATCGACATTAAAAAATTATAATTTTATAGTACAAATATACACAAAAAGCATTTCATCATTCTGTTCGCTTAAAGGTAGACTAATGGGTCAAATTGTTTATCTGAAGCGCGAAGATCGTGGATCCATCAGCGATAATTTAGCAAGAAAGAAATTTCCCGGAGTGTTAACCGCCGCGCCGGCAAATCTTCCCAGCCCACTCTGACAGTTTGTTGGTACAATAAGCTGCTTCGCGAGGTGGAAGAAATAAGCGATGGCACCGCGAATGCGTATAAAGCCCAACGCGGCGAAACTACAGCTGCGCACGCAGCGGCACGGCGGCGGCTGGTCGTTCAGGGAATTTCTACTTTCAGAACCCTTATAGCCCCGGAGTCTTGAAAAAGCCGGCGATATTGAGGTGTAACCGCGCACGGCCAACTTCTTGATAGAAATGTGTACACGTAGCATTCCAAGCCAGTACTTTTCTTCCTGATGCTTCAAAACGTTAAAACGTACGTTGAGTCTTGGCTATATTTGAGCAGAAATATCACGTCATATGTAAATTAGAGTGTAATGTAAAGATTGCGATTGTGCGATATAAATCTGTATTTGAGATTTAGTAAAAAGACTAAGAATAAGAGTTCACAAATCTATGACCCATTTCGACCGTGCATATGTACGTTTCATTGAATTATAAAATGTAACAGCCGCTACTATTAACAAATCAGCAGTAAAATATAATTCCAATATAAAAAAGAGAATTAGGTTGATGGAGTAAAAAAATACTTGTGCTCGAGAGGCTACAGCCAATAAGACGAGTAAGTATCTAGGCACATGTCCTTGCAGATGTGTAACTTTTTTTTATATTTTACAATAGACTTGAATATGTTTATTTTCTAACTGGTTCGTATGATGTGGAAATTTCCATATACGCTTTCATAGGCTGATGATTCGAGACGACGTGGTTGCCGCCGCGCTTGCGGAAACGTGCTATTATCGACAAGGTCTGCGCGGCAATTTTATTTTGCTGCAATCTGCGGAAAGGAGCGCGCGCACCAGCCCATCGCTTCTACCTCTGCCTCTATATATGCGTGCGGCGTGTGTTTCCCTCGTCGGCTTTAGCCGTATATAGTCTGACCATAAGAGCTCTCCATTTCGAACCTATACACGCGCGCGCGTGCCAACGAAATTTTATGTAAATACAGCGTAAAGGTGCGCTTTTGACGCGCTCGTGGAATTTTCGTTTCTATGGGTATACACACCACCGCGTGTTATATACCTTGCGAGCGCAGAGGGAAAATCTTTATGAATCGAATTGTATGTACCTGTGTATATATATATATGCGAGTATAGAGCTCGTGATTGGGAAAGGCTACGCGCACGTGATTACATGCTTTCTAGGTTTGCGGGAAGCTGAGGGGAATTTTTTCTTTTTCTTTTTTCTTTTTTTTTCAATTACGGCGCCGGCTTTTTTTCATAGCCTAGTAAGAGAAAAGATTTTAAGTAGTCGTTGAGCGTGTAAGCCTATGTAGGTCAACGTTTGTTTTATTGCGGTGTTAAGAAATGAAGTAGAATGGCGGTGATTTTTTGTCGCGTAAAGTACGTTTTATGATAGATATTAGACGGTGAAAGATTTCATTGAAAATTATGAGATTATCGGTACGGTAAACTGTAGGAGACAATTTTCTGCGAAAGAGAATAAAAAACTTTTTGTCGTCGCTTGGCTTTATGGATGGTTTAGCGGGGTGAAAAGTGGATTTATCTTATCGATTGACTGTGGCATTAACATTTATCGACTTTGGCAACACGATAATCATATTGATTCTATGTGTTTAGCGAAGATAAATAATTCATTTTGCGCTTGTGATATCTTGAAAATACAGGAAATCAGCGTTTAATTCAATTACTGTTTATTTGCAGTGCGCTGAATTAATTATATCTGGCTAGTAATATATAAACTTCTATTGTAAATAAAGATTTTTTTTTTCAGCTGCCTCAGAATACATTATTACGGTAATTAATCATTAAATTTTCATTAATTTGGAAAAATAAAAAATTTATTTATGACTGAGTAAAAGAAACCGAAGCTTATTTCAAAATATTTTATTCCTTAAGAAAACGTCGAATTGTATCTTACTTTTGAGCTCGAAATTTCTGAAATATACTTTTTTCGCTTCAGGAATATTATGCATAATCTTTTTGTAATGTTTTATTATTTAAAAAAAAACTATTCGTCAAAAGGAACATGTATCCGATCTATAGTCTGAAAATTCATTTGAGAACAAATTAATGGATCAAATACCATATAAAACATTTTTTGGGATGCACATAACGAAAAAGAGCGAGCCTCTAAAAAACGAATTAGACAACAGCAAAAAGGCCAAGAGCAGTAATGTAAGATGACCTCGTCCATGGTTCAGCTTTCTCCCACAATTTCCCGCATCAGCCAGTCGAGGCAGGTCTATTCACACTAGAAAGGATTTTGAAAAAAGTTCTAAGCTCCTCTTAATTGGCAGCCATGGCAAGTAAAAAAATCCAGCTAATCTACGATAAACAGCCGTTAATGGGACTCGCGTTTCCTCTCGGCTCGCTCGCTCATACACGGGGCCTCGTCTCCTCGGGGCCCAGCAATCAGCGCCGGTGTCATATACCTCTCAAGATCTCGTCTCCTTTTAATATCTGACTGGCAGCTTACGCACACACACACGCACACGCATACACACATACACACATACACACATACACACACGCTAAACGCGGCTATTTTCGAAATACGCACTCGCGCCAATCATTGTACGAGTGTATCGGATTCAAGTGGTCACTCGCGCCCGACACGTCTCTCCTTCACGGTGGAGCAGTACTGCGCGGACACGGCACGGCACGGCGGAGGTGTCGAGATATGCAAATGACGGAACGACGCGACCTGCCTGTGCAATGCGGCATTAAAGTCGCACTTCATTTTACGGCCTAAGAGCGAAGAAGCTACTGCCGCTCGTAAATTCGCCTCCATTAAAAAGCACTCGAAGCCGATAGCTGCGCGCGCGCGAGGTGCGACGGACAGGAGAGAGAGAGAGAGAGAGAGAGAGAGAGAGAGAGAGAGAGTCTCGATCGCTCGTCCAAGCTTATTAGGAGTCAGGAGGCCAGACGCAAAATCATTTTCCGCGCGCGCTACGTCTTTGCTGTGACAAAGTGTACGTACGACTACTTGAGCTCGAGGTATGAATATATATCATACCTGCACGTGTGCATGTGTGTTTGCCGGGGTCGTATACATATAGCTGCTATGGTCGTATAGCCGATGCTTCGTATCGAATGTTTGATTTGTATTGCGATTTGCGCGACTACGGCAAGGGATTCGGCGCGAAAAAATATATATCGCCCTGCTGTGCTCGTCCGCGCGATAAATCTGCGCTTGCGTTTCTTCCATGCATTTTTCGGCGAGCTCCTTTTCATTCCCGTTTCGAAAACAAAAATTCAAAGCCAGCGACACTGTTGTTACAGTTCCAAGAATGATTCTATACATACATAGAATTATTAAAACTATTAAAACTATTGCTTCATTAAAATCTTGCCACTTACTCCTGTGTATTGTAATAGTTCAGTTATCGACCGCTAGGCAGAGTTAAAGAGTTTAAGTTATAAAAGGGGCGTTTTTTGAGGCGTTCACTGTCCAGCTATTGTTTCGTACGGGTCATTACTTGATCAAAAGTATGGCCTTGTATTGCAGCAATGGCTGTTCCTTATATAGTATAGTACTAGTTTTAGATTTAGTTTTAGTTAGCTGATAAGGGATAGTTTTAATTAGTTAACAGTCATTTGGCGTTGGTTACAAGATTTTTTTTTAAGAAAGGGGGAGTGCTCTCTTCCGAGTGTGCTCTCCTGAGTCAACCTACAGCGACGGCATGCGCTACTAGGTTGACTCAAACAAATTATATGAAAACAAAATTATACAGAATATGACTGATGCGATACTGTGCGAGCTCTACGCATTATGTATTTACCTCATGAATCATGGTAAATAAAATTATTGTTTCTTTTGTAAAAAATGATTTTTTTCTACCTATTTCAATCAATTTTATTTTGAAAAAGCGATAGGATAATCAGAGATTTAGTGGTTGGATCAGCCAAATTATTTTTCAGTTGCCGTTCCATAAAAAAAGGAATACAATGCATGTTGAACTTCCGATGCAGCCGGTACATATAGAGGTTCATGTACACACGCAAAAAATTGTTCTCGAAAATAGACAATTTTTATTCTAATGGTGTTAAAGAATGTTTGTAAGTACTTTTATAAAAATATTTTTGCCATGGATACAGTTTGACGTGGTTAAAGATATTGCTATAACATGGATTGGTGCTGGCTTGAATGAATACATTCACGAACGATAATTCAACTTTTCCTATTAAATGATTTTTTAACATAAAAATTTAGTTTTTATGTTGATAATTAGCTATAAATCCTGCGTAAACCTTATTGATTTTTTACAATTCCATCTTAACATTTATTTTTTCTCTACAGAATACGAAGTCGTATGAGTATCCTTAAGAATTCCCGTAATGTCCCCCATCACTTATTCGGTACCATAATCGGGCTTGATAACGAGGAGAAATTATCAATAGCGAGCATAATTTATAATATCTATCCTTTGCTTAAGATGCAAACGGTACAAGCTGGCGAGGGAGGGAGAGAGAGAGAGAGAGAGAGAGAGAGAGAGAGAGAGAGAGAGGAGTGCGTAGATTCCAGATGATTTTTCGATAATTCGACATCGTGTGGATAACCGTAACATTATAATATTGCGCCGCTGCGGCGGAGCAGATGAGCATTTATAACCTGTGTACTCTACCGGTCGTTCGTTCACCGCAGTTCTCTGCCTCTCTCTATATATATTCGCTCCAGCATCGCACGGACCGCTTCTTTGGTTGTATAGCGCTACGGCCTGACCACATGCGGTTCTCATGATTCATGTGTCAATGGGTAAGAGACTGCGGGACCGTTCACTACCAGCCAGCCGGTATCCACCAATCGGCCTGACAGAAAGCATGCATTACCCTGCACTTATGCCTCTGCACACGAGATGAACACGTTGAGCCAACTCTAGTACATTTGTCTGTGTGTGTGTGTATGTGTGTGTGTGTGTGTATGTGTGTGTATGCGTGCGCGCAGAAGTACAGGGAAATTCGTACGAACGCGCGGATACTCCCATTTTTACATTTACGATAAATATATATGGGTATAGTTGCTGGTGGAAAAATCTTCGGGACACTTATAAATACGCGGCAAACGTATAGCTGTTATATATCACACCTGGATTATCATACAAATCGTGAGAAACCACGAATAGACACACATATATACATACGTATATTTAAATATATATAACTATGTTCAACGCTTGATATATCGGGACATCTATAATATGTCTTCGAATTATACAGTATAGTCCCTTGCAATATAGAAAACGGTGTCTTATTTTTATCCAAATACAGCAGCGCGTCTGTGAAAAGTGCATATTACACTTTGAGCCAAAGAAGATTCGCCACAGCAAATAGTTCATTAAGTATGCACCTATAGACATACACTTTTGCATGCGTAGCAGACGCATTATACTCTGAATAAATAATACAGAGGGAGAGGGAGAGCAAGTCAAGAGCGCAATGAACAATCGCGAGGCCTATCTTCCCGGGTCTCGGTGAAGCCAACGGCTGTATTATCGAGCAGTTCGCGCGCTGCAGTTTCGCGCAATAAATATCAGATGCGAACGCACCCAGAGAAAATTACTATTCCTCGCCGGTGTATATACGTAGGTGTGCGCAGGTCGAAGGAGAGTCGGGCTTACGTGCGCGATGCCGTTACTCCGCGATCCCTACTTCGTCTGCATATATACACACACACACACACACACACACACATATATATATATTCGCGTATACAACAATCTCAGAGCGCGTGTTTCGTTCGCATTTCTCTCTCTCCCTCTCTCTCTCTCTCTCTCTCACTGTTCGCTCCTGATTTTTTTCTTCTATTTTCAACACTGATTATTTTCCGATTTCGATTTGCATCGACTGATGTGTGTGTGTGTGTATATAAATATATTGGAATGGCGGCCGCTATTCGATCACGCATCAGCGGCGCCTTCTCGCGAATCATTTCGCGTAATGCTCGGTAATATCGTATTCTAATCTCGCATTTTTATCGGGGCATCGGGAGTGTTTCCTGATTCGGTTTCGCGCTCACGGCTACTTTTGTTGCTGCGGAGAGCCGCCCCAGACGAGACTCTAGCGACTCGTGATCTTCTACGCTATAATCCACGGATTTTTCATTGCGATCGTGGGCTGCTCTTTTATATCGATCGCGCGCTCACGTATTGTGCACGGCCGTTCATTTGCATGGTGATTTTATAGGATGGAGCGCAGTTCCCCTTTGGATCCTACACGGATGATGTTGTGGAGAGCATTAACAATACTAATAAGTGAAAGAGTTAGGCGTAGAGATTTGATTTTGTAGCAAAAAGAGATCGTCGAAAAGTGAATGAGGATATAGTCATGTATTTTCCATGTTTGAAATTGATTTTATTACATTATGATGCAAATGACTTCATGTAGTTATAATTTTCATGTACGTTCATATTTTATACTCGAATAAAATTAATGAGACATGTAAATTGCGAAAAACTTTGATGTTGGCTGAGAAAAATTAAATTTAAAAAAATATTTTTCCCTATGCGGGTTACATTCATGCTTTTACTAAAAATACTACTCTTCACATTACAAATGAATCATTAATTTTTACCATAAAATTTTTCTCGAACTAATATATATATATATATATATATGCATGTATGTATGTATGTGTATGCGTATATAGAAAAAGATATCTATATATATACACAAAATCATTAATACACTTAAATTAGATTCATTCGAATGCTCTTGGAAAAATATCTAAGCACAGTCGGGGTCATTTATTAGAAAAAAATGAAATAAATGAGATCGACACTTTATCATTACAAAACTGAAAAAATAGATACATAAAATAAGAAATTGATATTGTAAATATTTCATATGATTGCAGCTGCTAAAATGATGTGTGTAAACTTTTATAGATTCAATGATTACAAGATTCGATCGTAAATAACATGTGATTAAGATTCAATTTTGAAAAAGTTCAATTTTCCATCTACAAGCATAGAATTTTCTACTTTTCTAATCAAGTAATCGTTAAACGCCGTTTCTTATTTGCTACAGAGTAACTACTCGAGGGATAATTTTACAGGCTCGTTAGATATACCGGATAGTGTACAAATGCAGTTGTAGCACGTGGATAAACCGGTTATGCTCGCCAATATAAATTCTGATAAGGGTTTTTATTTCGCCTAACAATACAATAATAGCAAAAAATAATTGACCTGGCACTCGATGTAATTTATTATTGTCGGTTTTACATTAATAATAGTGAACTCTTTCCATTAATCATTATTATTCGTTTCTTATTCTTGTAGAATAAGATTTAGAAGAATGATTTTTCCTACAATCAATTGTATATTTTTCGATAATTTCGATAAAATCTATTCTAATTTTTATTTTGTGCACTCATACATGAGAATATATTTTTCGCTAATATAAATTTAATTATAGATTTAAAAGAACTATTATTTAATGGCGCATAGATTTGAAGGGATCTCAAAAATGTGATACGAAATGTTGCATCCGTGAATTTTTTGCTAAAATTTTATACGAGAGGCGCACGAAACAGCTCCTCTCCACGTGCTCATTATTCGCAAGCTCAACGCTTTCTTCGCTCTGCTCTTTCCTTTTTTCTCCTCCTCTTCTTTTTTCCTCGAGCCGAATCCCCTTATCGTTTTTATTGACAGAAAAATCCTGCGGGTGCGCACGGGAGTGCTTACTTTAATCCATCAGCATCTAGACCATTTTAGTTCTACAACCCCTGGCAATATAATTTTTATTGGCCACCTTCGTTTAAATCCCTCGACCCGACCTTGCCTCGTCGCGCTTCGACAGCTGCCTCGCTTATTCGCCTCTTCGTAAGGGAGAGAATCAGAGAGAGAGAGAGAGAGAGAGGAGAACGTATACAGCCTCGCCTCGTCGTTATATATATATATATACGTTTATACATAAAAAAAGGAAGTAAAAAGAGAGAATGGAGAGAATCGCGCGTAGTAGCAGTGTCGTCTTAAAGCGCATCGAGAAAAAAAGGATAATTCGACCCTCTCTCTATGGTTTTTTTTCCCTGCGCCACGCGCGCGCGCTCGCACACCTCGCCTCCTCGTAAATTCGGATTCCCGTCACGAAAAAGAGAGATGGGCAGGGAAAGAGAGAGAGAGAGACGCTCTGTGAAAAAGGCACTTTTGCGCGAAACTGTAAAAATAGGATCAGCGTTTTATTGGCACAAGGCGTGACGAGCTTCGCGAGGAGATTGGTAACCGAAACTTTCGTAAGAGTGCCCGCGTCGCGGTTTCGCATCGACGCTGCTGCTACTGCTTCTACGCTGCCGCGTCCTTCTGTCTTTTCTACACTCGTTCTGCCTCGCGAAACTCGGTTAGAGTTCGGCTGGACACGCCGGATCGAAAATAAAAGTTTCGGGGAAGTTTTTACGGAACCGTGACGAGATGTTTGCTTTTCGTCGGGTAATTTTCATATGCTTTTTGACCTTTATAAAAAAAAGGAAGCCAAGTAAGACACAGGCTTTTAAAGAGGCTTTCAGTTTCTGGGATGAAGCTATACGATTATAATCTTGCAGTTCGAATATTTGAGAAAATTTCAAAGCTTTTTCGCGGTAAGACCGCGATAAATTGGCTGCAATTTTTATTGGAATTCGCAGAAAATGCTGAGCCGCATGCGAGATGCTTGAATTCCTTTATGAATATTGATATACTCTTTTTCCGAGCATTGTTACATTTATTCCGGAATGATTTACGCTCGTCATATTTTATGTTGTTAAAGTGCTTGAACAATTCTATTAATAATAACGTAAAAGCTTGCTTGTGCTCAAACTGAGGGAATGCTATAACTGTAGAATGAAATTATCGAAATTGAATGGTATCTTTCAAAAGCATATTTTTTGCCTTACAAAGTCAAAAATATCATATTAGTAGTCATTTTATAATTAATGTAAAATCCACCCCTCTACTAAAATAATCAACATCTTCATAGAAAAATTGCCCGAGTATTTTTTCAAGCAAAATGTGAGAGATGCAAACGGTGGGATAAGAGCTACAGAGTCTATCTGTCGGTTATCGTTCGAGCAAAAGACAGCATAATCGCAGAGCGCGCAAAGAAGCGATTGGCCGGCAATGAACTCCTGATGTTATTTTTCACGTGACCGTACGAGTAAGAGAAGGAAGAGGAGAGAGGCGCACTAATTAGCTGAAATTGATCATCTTTCTGGTTCAGCGAGGTCCGTCAACGTACTC
Organism: Megastigmus stigmatizans; assembly: GCA_900490015.1. NCBI lineage: Eukaryota > Metazoa > Arthropoda > Insecta > Hymenoptera > Megastigmidae > Megastigmus > Megastigmus stigmatizans. Next base: position 12,528 of record UELV01178997.1, on the reverse strand, counting down.
TTTGCTCGCTTCTCTCTCTCTCTCGCTCTCTCTCTCTTCTTCTCCTCCATCGTCGCCGTGGTTCGCCATCAAGTCGAGTCTCTCTTCCAACTTCTCCTGCTTCTCCGCTCTCTTCGTGCGCGAGAGAGATAGAAAGAAAAAAGGGGGGGGGGGGGTGAATCACCGTGTATGCGAGCGGCCAAAGTACCCGGTAGCCGAGCCAAGACACTATCATATTATTTTTACGACTCCGAAACGTCTGCCGGCATTACCATAATCTCCCGGGTGCAGCGAACACCGACCTATCTCCCTCTCTCTCTCTCTCTCTCTCGCTTGTAACCTTCGATGTCCAAGCGCGTGTCGAAACAGATCGGTGTGACTATTTGCTTGACCGTCCGTCAATACTTTGGAACGAAATATTTCGCTTTATCTTGTGAGTAAATATATTTAATACGTGTTTAATTATATAACATGCTGCTTTGGTGTTTTTTAATGCAATTTAAAATGCAAATCGGATAATGAAAGCTTATCAGCTTTTGTTAAGTTTAATATGAAGATAAGCTTTTTTCCTGACATGTCATCTTCTTACAGATGCTTTAAATTCAAATTCTACTGGCAAATGTGCACTCAGTACGAGTTGTATCAGTAATCTTACTTTATAGTCATGGTATGATCATAATTAAAAACGGAAAATTAATAATAGATGATTTACAAACAAGAGCATGCTTCTAAATAGCACTAGGATTGTAAAAACTTTAAGTTTTTTTAGGATCTGAGAATCGCGATGGTTAGAATGTACTTATAAGGTGCGAAATTTTTTTTATGTACATCCTCTCTTTTTCCTTAGCCAGAGTCTGACGCATAAAATAAATTTTAAAAGTGATCATGAACGATTATAGTAAACGCATATCTACAATACTGCGAAGCATTGTAAAAGAAATTGGCTATAAGGTTCGTAATGAAGAAAAGCAAAAAAAAGATCCTTACTTTTTTCGATGGTCTTGCACAAATGACAAAATTGTTTCATAATTTTAATGAAAAATGCATTCGTTTGCTCGAAAGGAGATTGTAGAACTCTTAAAAGCATACGCGTAATTCTTCTTTAATAATTTGTTTTTTTTTATTTTTATTAAATCTAATGACAATTATCCTACTAATATTTCATTAATAAATAATTATATCCTTAATAAATAATATTAATATAGTAATCACTAAACATCAAGTAATTGATTGTGAAGGAGGATCAATCAATCAAATAAATTGTCAATATTTTAACAAGGAAGATACTTAATGCAATATACATTCCAAGAAAGGCATAATTCTGAAATAGATGCTTGCAAACGACATTCCTAATATAATTGTCCAATTAAAAATTGCTATTTTCATGTCCCCAAAAGTTTATTTACGCGCAGTTGTGTAAGTTTCGGAAATACTGGTGTTAGTTGGGACCATCGCATCGATCCAGTTTCGTCACTTACCGAACATTTCCCTGGAACCGTTCACTTGGTTTTCAAAGGACACATAGATCCAGAGAGAAGACGTACAGTGGTCAAAGGCAAAAAGGGCCCGAGGCGGAGCAAAAAAAAAACTTAACGACAGGCTGAATGAGCGAAGCGAGTCAGGGCCCCGACGCTCTGGTTTTCAGGGGGCTGCGGAGGAATAAGTTTTTCGCCTCTTGTGGGCACCACAGTTCTCAGCTAGGAAGGATAGCAGGTCGTCGATTTGTGCGCAGCAGCCGCGCCTGGTATACCGAGAAATCGGTAGTGTCCAGCGCGTTATAAGCTTTGCGGTCAGGAGACCCCGGAGGCTCTGCTGCCCCGTCGTCCACCGTTGCCTCCTCTCTCTCTCTCTCTCTCTCTCGCTCGCTCGCTCGCTCACATAAGGCGACGGTTAGTCGTTTTTCCGTGTTGCGCGTTTATCGAAAAGGGGCGGGCGCTCTTCAATTTCTTCTGCTGATTCGCATAGCTCGCCTCTGGATTATTTGATTATCAGCTACGGCTGATTATATCGAAGAGCGTCCGAGTAGTTTTCGTAGCTGCGGAGAAATGGTCGAAGGCTCGTTATGTGTATATATATATACGTAACGGCTGTATCCAATATTGCCCCGAGTGGTAAACGAAAAAAGTTTAATATTAGCTTGGAAGTGACGGGGGTTATTGGTGAAAATATACTCGCTGCTAGGCGATTGGTGCTTTTAGCGCACTGCGGTCAAGCTTGATTGGGCTTCGAGTTGATGTTTACATTGAATAAAGATTTTACAGGAGGAGGTTCGAGCGCAAAAAAGACGCTCGGCGAGAGGCCTTTATTTGCGACTTGCACAACGCTGTCTTTATTAGCCGGAGTCGATAGGATTCTCGGAGCGTCGAAAGAAACTCGTACATTGGTGTATAGAGAACATTTTTCAAGATTTCATTACGGTATCCGCGTAATGACATATTTTGTCGGCTAACTTTGTTCTACCAGTACATAAATAATGCTTTTAACGGATACTCAACTATATCGTAGTATAAAATATATACCAAGTATACATGATTCAATTAAAAATATTTTTAAATTATATATTTGCAGCAGTTCCAGAAATTCCAGAAGTTCGTCACGAAAAAGGTTATTAATTTTCTTTAACTTTACGAGATAATAAAAAAAAATTACAGCTTAAAATAAGCAATAACGGCACATTCGACTCATGAAAAGCTTTGAAACATTTATTACTTTATGCCTCATCTTCCTCTTTCACGGCACTATGCATTTTTTTTCTACGCTCTCTCCTTTTTACGACCCAGCTCCAAAGGCATCACCTCTACAAGCTCAGAAGAAGTTCTTAAAATGCAACATCGTATGCCGCTTCAATCTATACAGTGACAGCTGTCGCAGAAATGCTAAAAAGCGAATTGGAAAAGCCTTGCGCCCCATTGAAAATTAAATTTTCCAAAGCTCCATTCTCTCGCAAGGGCTATTAAAAAAAAAACGCTCATTGAAAAAGCACAGCTGCCTGAAGGACGTTTACGAGCTCCTCTCTTCTCTCTCTCTCTCTCTCTCCCGGATGGTTAGAAACCCCGGAATTCTATTTCAAACTGGAGTACTAAAATTTTTTCAGCGTCAAAGTCCCTCGGATGCAGGCGCGAGAGTCCCGATTGCGTGGCTGTCAGTGCCTATTGCTGGGCTGCCGCTAGCCTCCCTCTCCCCCTCCCGCACGAAACACCCCAACCGAGTTCTATTGAGACGTCACCTAAATCTTTTGGCAAATTTCGAATGGCCGTAGCTCGTGCAGTCGTAAAAATTTTCTTTCATCCTCTCGGCCTCTCCTTGATTTTGAAATATACCGTAGGAAACCGAGCAGGGGAAGAGACGAACGAGTTTTCGCTTTAATTAAAAAGAGGCGTTTGTTTCGAACTGTTACGATACAATGTTATGTACAGGAAAATATTCTTTATACTAAAATTTTATAATTAATGCATTTACAAATATTTAATAAATTAAAATAAATTTTTAAAAGACGCAAAAACAAACGTTTGTTTGAATAACCCCGTTGCAAATTAATGTAATTAAACGGATAGATTTCGTGCAATTAGTAATATTCATCCAATTGCTCGCGTACCGAAGAGCCTGTTAACACACGTTAAAGAGTCGGAAAAGAATCAACACAGGAAAGCCCGCACTAACATTTCTCCAAGGATTACGTTTCTCCTGCTATCATGACCCAGTATAACTCTTTATCTCCTCTCCTACATCTCGTTACTCCAGAGGCCGCGCATCACCCTAATATATATGCAGCCACGGTTGCGCGCGATTCAACTTTCAAGCTGAAACTTATGTAGGCATACATGCACATATATACGAAATCGTACATCTTTCGCAGTTCGCCGCCTCCTAAGAATATTTTTCGTACGTATACTCACAAGCTCCTCGGTTTCGCGTCCTTTTTATTTGGCCATTGCGGGGCCCAGTCGTAAAGGCAGAGAGAGAGAGAGAGAGAGAGCGCGCCTCGGCCATAATTCCACACGCGCGGCTCGCGCGACTTTTAAACGCGCTCTTTTATGTATTGTAAGACCGAGCGGCGAGACTCTCTCAATAAGTACACCAACAGAGAGAGAGAGAGAGAGAGAGAGAGAGAGAGAGAGAGAAAGGTCTGTAGCGGCTATTCACGCGCCAGCCGTGACCATATAATACATGTGGGTATATATAGGGAGGGAAAGACAACGAGCGAATTCGCGCCGATTTAGGATCTCGCGCCAATAACAAGTTTCTGCCGCGCGGGACTGTCATTACTTGTGGTTCGGCGCCTTTAGTCAGGCCGGGATAAAAAAGGAGACGCAGGCCGTGGAATAAATATGTTGCGCGCGCGCGCGAGCTTGGATACAAATGTTTTATTTTTTATAAAGCGTTTCCTGTCAGCTCCGTTCCACGCGCACGGCAAAATTATTGCGTTCCGCGGGCATTCCTGCCTTTTTTTTTGTGTTTCTTCGCGGTTTTCTGCAGGCGAAGGTATATCTTTTTGTACAACGGCGTGCGTATGTGCGTGCGTAATTTTTTCCCCCGGCTTCTTTGCCAAGTTGTCATGCACCGTTTTCGCTGATGTTTGTGTGGAATATTGCTGAGAGCTAAACTTTTCCAGTAGATTTACTGGCAGTTATTGAAATATTTTTCTGTCAATTAATGCAGTTTCCTGTTTTTTTTTTCAGAACTTTATCTATTTTCGATTTGAAATGAACTTTAATGTATAAATTAGATACTGAACTTCAAATAGTTTTTTTCATATAAATTTAGTTTATTACAGTAAAACCCGTTCATTCTAGGTAACTAGAGGAATTGATTGAGCTGAAAGTAATTTATTACTTTACTTTCGTATGCAAAAAGCGATCGAAACGTTAAATAACTTTTATTGCAACTCTTACTTTTATAGAGCATTAAAATCCAAGTAATTGATGAAAACTTGAATGATGTATTGAACACCATAAATTGCAGTTTAATGTGACTTTTTTCCTTGCAGATTTCAATCTTGTAGACTGGTCTATGTAAATTAAGTAAAAATATTTTATTACTTGATCTGACTTCAAAGTTTTAATAGTATTTAAAGGTTCGATTATTTTTTTACAGTACAAACTTTAAATAGAACTTCAAATGTATATTCAAACAATAAGCTATCATCAATACTTTATATGACTTTTAAGGTCAATGTCACTATTTCTAATAACGTTCCCCTCTCTAAGAATTCATCATATTATAAACGTGATCGGAGAACTGCTTAAACAATTTGAAGCTTTATACACAACTCGTTCAAATTAATTGGCAAGTATAATCTCTCCTGAAAATCAAGAAATAAATCGTACAGTAGCTGCTATCCCATTTCTCGTCATCGTCTGTATAGAAAGTAGCAGAATTTAATTGCCACAAAAATCTGAATATTGGCCCGAGTCGGTAGTCGAGTGTGTTCCCGAGTGTATCCGTTCCCGGTAAACAATATAAACTTTCCACAAACAACCGATAATGATAATACAAGACTCGTTCGAGGAAGCGATCCACCAACTCGTGGTCCCGCGGCTATATATACGTATGCACACTACACGCCTACCTCGCGCCCAAGCAGAGTATTTCTGCCTCGTGCACAAGCACAGGATAGATAGGCGTTCTGAGGCCTTTAATCTAGCGGATCGACCCTCTCTCTCTCTCTCTCCCTCGCCATTATATATCCTAGGCAAAATACGCACAAGACGAGAAGAATAATTGTTCATTTGGCGCGCTTAGACGCGCCGGCTCTGCATATAGTATAGGGGGAGGGAACGGAAGCGTTATTGCAACGGCTCGCGCGGTCGCAGTTGCATACTGCAAGGGAGAGAGCATCCGTATAGGGCGCTCAAAGCGTTTGGCGCGCGTAAATCGCGAGAAGAAACGTCCGTGGGGCGAGAGACTGGCTGCTGGTGCATGCAACTGATTGGAAAAGCGTTTACGCTTAAGTGAATGAGCTCGCGGTGCGCGTGCGCGGCACGCAACTTGAATTACTTTCGACCGAGCGCGGATCGACGATTCTACTTCTACTACTGGATCTCTCTTTCTCTCGCTACTAGTGCTGCGCTACGCTATACGCGCATTTTCGCTGGCAGCGACGACTACCTCTTGTTAGCCTATGCTTGGAGGAGTTTTCGGTCGTCCTCTATGTAATTTTGATTTTCCCATGCTTTATGGATATATAAAATGATCCTGGTGATATGTGTTATTTAATAAAAAGAACATTTTAGTCGTCTTACTTGTACTTTGCTAGAGCATTCGTGCACTTTGTTATTTTTTTTAGCGCGCTCTTGCTCACGAAGCGACGAGGAGATTAAAGTAACCGTTTTCTCGAAAATTCTAAAGTTACAGTGTGCACGTCACGAGATTTCGAGGATAAGCGGGCACTTTTCTCTTTTACAAATAAAAATGGACGCTTTTATGAAATGTTTTACTTAGAGAATATGAATTTGTTCTGCCGCTAAATAATTTCCATGAACGCGAACTGCGAGGCAGAATTCAAGTCATTCCCTTCAAGCGCTATTTACTGCAGGCCTTTTTTTTCTTCTTTTTTTTTTCAAAAAGTTTCATGTTAAACATTGCGGTTATTGTAGGCGTCGAAGGAAGTGCGAGTGGCTAATTGCTCGGCAAAGGGGTGGAATTCACTTAAAATTACTTTTTTACCATGCGTGATGCATGATGCCCATGTTGGGTCAATGTTTTTCTTGTTTTTTTCCAAGTTACACACACGAAAGTACACACACGAGCGGTTGCCGCTATATCGATTGGCGGGACTCGTGTTTCGAAGCGTGATGGTAATGTGGCTGCATTTCTGGCTAAACGTAGCTTTAAATGACTTGAATGTCTAATGATTCTTAATAAATGACTGCTCGCTTGAGATCTTAACTCGAATTGTTTTCAATGAAATTTAGTGCGATTTTCGCACTACGGCACGATGAAGATGTGAAATAGAAACTTTGAAAATATAATACTTCTGTCTTTCATCGCTTTGTGAAATATAGGCATTTCGAGTGGAATTATTGATAATTCCATTCTTTGAAGTGATTAAAGAAATGATGCACGTACGTTTGTAATATGTTCCTTAATGCTAATTAATTTCAAAATATGGAAAATTAGTATAACGTAATACACTGGCGAATACGATAAATAACAAATTAGCATGTTCCCTCGTGACTTAAGATATGAGGTATAATTTAATAATTTCCAAGTATTTTATGGCAGAAATTACAATGACATGCAGTAAAAGTACTACTACGGAATTCTTGGAAGCATTTTCTTCCAAGTGTTCCGAGAGATTTTAGCATGTCGACGTGAGAAATATTGTAAGAAATGTATGTACATATTCAAAATAACTACTTCTGTATTTTGCGGGAGCGGGTTATAATTGGGGATCTATTATTCATTGAGAACATATACCTTCATCTGGTTTATAATATAGCTAGCATTTTCGTTATAAGTAACACTGTTTTAAACTATTATATTTTATGGGTTCTAATTTTATTATGAGTGTACATAAACTCTTCTATGATGTACGTCTATGTTGATATCTAGGTATTTGTTGCAGGAGTTATAATTTGAGTTTTGAAATAAATTAATTTTTGGTGTTATAATGAATAATAGCAGGATGACATTGGCAAACAAATCTAACGAGATGTCCTTATTACAGACAAAAAAGGTTTTACTAAGTTAAATTTACAATCGATTGCTGCGAGCCAATGAATAAAGAAAAGGTTTTATTTCTTTAAACCTTATATTTACTCTTGTCGGATCGACCCTCAACCAACATTTAACTGACTAAAAATTATACGCGGTTCGGTATAAAGCCAAAAGAAGTATTCAGTTACTTCGCAAATAGTAATTTTTTGCGCCATAATTCAACAACGTAAAACAAAATTAATTATTTTAAGAGAAAACTATAAATTTTTTGAATGTATCATTGTGCTGATTTATTTTAACAGTGCCTAAGCAAACCTATATAACCGTGTGTACATAATAGTTATAGAAGTTGTAAGCCACGGTGATATAAATTTTTCACATCCGGATAAGTTTTACGAACAAAAAAAGGAGCGTTTTACGATTACCCGAGATTCAAATACGCGGGCACATCGATATTTTTTCCAAATAATTTTTATTCGCTATATTATCATCGATTTCGGTAATTTACGACGCGCGGGATATTTAACGAGTGCCTCGTTTTACGACTTTCATATCGTCGTCTTTGTCGGAAAAGAAAGGAGCCGAAAAGGGGGAAGCGTATATCGAGGATGGACCGAGAACCGCAAGCGAAAAAAATAGAGAAAAGAAGAGAGGAAAAAAAAACTGTCGGTGGAAGAGGAAATACGAGAAAATATTCTTTTCATTTTTCGAGCGGCTCGGTTAATGTTATACGTTCCTTCTTTTCTCTCTGTCTCTCTCTCTCTTTCCATCTCGAATTTTATTTTTGTATTTTTGTATTTTATAATTAATTGAATAGACAACGATAATTGTTACAAGACTCATACCTCACGGGGGACAAACAAGTGTTTTGTTTTGTTCCCTTTACATCGTTTTTAAAGTATTAGTGTATTTATTGGCATGAGTAAGTGTATGAATGAAATGAGTGAAGGTTTTAAATTTTGATTATTAATTTCTGACTGATATATAAGTATAGACCGCTTTTTATTTTTAGTTTATTTGTATTTTAACACAAGACGCTCTGTAATATTACATGTATGATCGATGAATATTTTAAGACTGTGATATCATAGAATGAATTTGTGTAGTATATTAACAAGTGAAAATTATAAATTTAGTGTGAAACAATGTTACCAATTATTTTTTGTATATTATTTACGAATAAACTTATATCTATCTATCTCTGTTTTACGTGTTCACCTCACACTGTATACACCCGAGAAGCAAAGTCTCCACACACACACATATACGTATATGTATGTATATATATGAAGGAGACGTATTCGCTCCGAAGCTGCTGCCACGACATATTGATTTCGTGATTTTACGATTCGACAAGCTGCTCTCGCCGTGTCGAGGCATAAAAACGCGCGCCGAAAAGAGTCTGTATCATATGAGAAAGAATCTTGCGGTGTTGCTTTTTCGGCGCGGATATATAGTCCCAAGCGCGAGCCAACGGGAGAGCAGTTAAATATCTCGCTCCCTTCCCTTATATCACAACGAAGCTCGAGAGTTGAGAAAAGCAGCGAGAAGAGGGACTATTCAGAAAAGTGGCTTGGAGCTATCGCCGTGATGGATAGTCCATAAAGTGTTTTGTAAAGAGGCGACATGGGTGGGGAGCGGGAAAAGGACGAAAAAAGTCCGCATTGTAAGGGTCAATTTACCGAGACGCTTGGATTAATTGCGATAGCGATGTGGTTTTCGTACCTATTCTTCTTGCGCCGGTCTTTCATATGTTTTCTTTGGTATTTTACATTTGGATAGTGGAGACAGGCGTCGTCGTAACGGATCTTAACTCATATTGGTATTCACATTTTTGAGAATGCTTTTTTTTGTGAATTTACAGACAATCAGAGGTACGATTTGTTAAGTAAATTAAAAAAAAATTATGAATTTCCTTAATGTAGTATGGGTAAATAAGCGCTGGTTGTTAGAAGTGAAAAATTTGAGGGTTATAGGTACTGTTTATTATATATTTATGGCCTCTGACCATTTTATCCCGTCGGTATCACAAATACTTTTTAACATTTAACCCATCGGCAGCAAACCGCAACGCATCGAACGGGAGTACACGCGGTTAAAGTGGTTTCTTTGCTCGGAACGCATGCTTTTAAGCAGCGATCGAACGATGTATTTAATTGTTGTCGGTGGTTTTTCACTGGCCGAAGATTAATTGAATGATCATTACGCACATAATGCCGAGGAAACCATCTTATGTGTCACTCGGCCGTGAAGAAATAATATATGACAGTCGACAAAAGAAAATGACAAAGAGGCTCCTTATCAAGGACTTTAGACTCTATAACGGATTTTTTGTCCGGCCGCCGCAGAAGGTACTCGCTCTCGCTTGCTTGGCTTGCTTGGTTTGCTTGGCTTGCTTGCGCTCAATACTCGGGCCTGCTCTCCGGCTCGCGCGGTTCATTTATCGTGATCCAACATTAAGCTCGGGCTTAATCCCATTCGTGACTGGTTAGAAGGCAAAACGCTCGTCATGAATCAAAGTCCGCGTGCTCGCGCGCCACGGCGACGTCCGCGCCTTCTATAGTTACACACACACACACACACACACACACACACCCGACCTGGAGAAGGGCATTAAACGATGTATACGTACAAGCTTCCAACAATGCATCCCTCGAGCATTTTCCAGTGAGAGAGAGAGGCAGAGCCCCTTGAAGGCGCAAAAACACGAGGTATTACGCTCGCTTTATCATTCAACAAACTAGACTACCTGTATTATACATGTGCTCCTCGCTGCTGATTCAAAAGAGCGAGTTTCAGTGCGTGTGTGTGTGTGTGTGTGTGTGTGTGTGTGTGTGTACGCTCGATCTCTATGTGATTGATCGATCACGCTCGCGCGAACAGCAAACTCGCGAGGCCAGAGACAAAAGAGCGAGAGAGGATGAGAAGGGACTGTGCGTGTTTCGCGGTCTGTTTAGAAATTTTAGCTGGGAATCGTTGACCTCCGACTCTTTGCAAACTCGTGCGCTTTCGTCGTTCTCGAAAAGTTTTTAATAATTTTTCCTTACCGTGCACGAGCCGGAGCGAGTATACATACTGGGCCTGCGAGTTTTGTGGACTTTATCCGCTTGTTAATTCTTTTCTAAATTATTTTCCAGCCGATTATAATATAAAAATTTTAATATACCGTGAAGCACGTAGGCTCAACTGAAACATTTACGGAAAGGCCGAAAATGGTATATTGAAAAGTTAATGATTTACTAGAGTCAATTGTTCATAAATTAGAATTACTTAACAATCTCAATAAATATTGAATCTTTAGTGGTATAGCATCAATGCTCATTTGAACCAAACCAAATTTTTACGATTGATTCTCTTTCGTATTGAATCGTCACTTTCAATTTCAAACGGGACGATACATTTTACAGTATTTCATAACAATTTTTAACGTTCACCGCGATAAAATCAGCTTAAAAGTAAATCCTTCGATGCAAGTAGCTAAAAGCATCACACAAAGCACAAGACTCCGATTTGTTGAAATAACCATCAATCAAATTCAAGTTATGGTACTTTGCTTGTAAAAGCGCAAGGGAAATCCTCGAGAGGAAAAAAAATTGCATCTAGCCCCGCGCATAGTAACGAGAACACGGTCGTCGTCGCTCGGCATCAGCCAGAGCTCAGCGGCGCTGCGTCTCTCATTCACGTCAGCGAGAGAGCAAAGCAGATCAAAAGGCAATATAAGCACCCAGAGAGACACACAGATGCGTGAACGGGTCCTTTACGCTCAACTGACTATCGGTGGCGTATAAACGCTGCCAAAAGGGCCCCGGGTTGTGTATCCGATCGTAAACACGCTGCCTGAGAGCTGTTACCGTACCTCTACTGCTGCTGCTGCTGCTGCTCACGTTCGGTCCATTCATCGAGCGACAGCGGGATGCCTATTCATCTAAACTCGTTACTATCAGGATGTCAGTTCTCTCTCTCTCTCTCTCTCTCTCTCTCTCTCTCTCTGTTGGTCTTTGTCACTCCCGCGAGCGGATTCGGTACCGCGCGCTCGTACGTGTACGTATTATTACAGTAGGAGGGACCGAGTGCAAGCCCTTTCTCTCCCTCTCTCGCTTGTTCTATGAATTGCTGCTGGTCCTTACAGTACGCGCGCCTGTTCGTTATGCGCGAGCCAATATGCATAATATTATATGCGGGGTGAGTTGGATGGATTAATGGATGTATAGATGGATGTGAGATGAGAGATTACGCAGATATGTTTATACTCGACGTTTTTTCATTAGCTTTTTAATTGTTTATTACTATGCGATTTCTAGATTTTAACATGATTCTTTTTATACATAAAATAACTTGTACAACTTTTAGAAAGAGTAGGGCAATTTGAACTCTATACTTTAAATAACTCTTTAAGATAGACATTTCAATTGTTTGGTTTGTGTACTATTTTTTTGTGGCGGAGGGGAAGTATTGATGGACAATTGGGAGACGCGTATCTCCCCCTGTGTGGGACTCTCCTGTCTGTCGCCAGGCCTACTCACTAAAGCCCCTCCACCTTAAACACGTGGCAGTGCGACCCCCCCCCCCCTAGGGGAGAGGGGGTGCCACGTCCTCCCACACTCGTTGCGTGCCTCCACTTCTTTACACTTCGTCTTCACCCGCGACTGAGTTTTTCCCTCTTCCATAAGCGTCGCGACCTCACCCCCGCCGCGGTTTCCTTTTGGCCTCTTCCAAAGCACGTCTGAACACTTTGCAGTCTCCAGACCCAGCAGCGTGGCCACAGTCCAGCACCCATCCATCCGCCTCTCTGCACAAGAAGCAGTGTGGGCATGTTCTTCCCTGTCTACGTTGCGCACTCTCGTGTTTCGATTTCCCGGGTTAAGGGGGTATACACCTATAAATTTTTTG
>UELV01178990.1:27326-59051 GCA_900490015.1 Megastigmus stigmatizans | reverse complement strand
GATTTGTAATTAAAAAACAAACAAATTGACGTAAATTAGACCCTGATAGCTGTTAAACAACAAAAGATACAGCTATTTAAACATTTAAATTGTTTATAACAAATTATTGACCACTCTGACGACAATGCACCATCAAAAATCGGATTCAGGAGGAAAAAATACGTTTAAAAAACTTGGGTGCGTCTATCTACATCAAAGAGCCGACGGGACCCTACCTGGCCCCTAGACTATCCTGCGCTCTCTGCGAGAGTGGGGGAAGCCGCCATGTCGTCTTATCAAGCTGCCATGTCGTCTTATCAAGCCGCCTGCGAGCAGCAGTCGTTGTTCGAGTTCATGCACGTACGGACGTAGCTCCGCTGTACACCTAGTACTAAATATAAACCACTACGTTATTATTACTCTTCGAGTCTCGACTCTCTTCATTTCTCTCCATCCTTCCTTTCCTGGAACGAGTGGAAGCAAGTGGACCTCATTTTCCCACACACGCTTACAGCCGATGCCGGCACCTCAGCAGTACGCAGTGCAAGACGCCACCTCTCCTGTCAGTGACACCAGGCACTTGCTATAAGGCTGACGACTCTTCTCCGTGTACCTATTTCTTTATAGACATACTTGAAAAACAGATCGTTCTTCCAACGTAATTATGTCGTCTACAAACCTAGAAGATGATTATGAACAAGTAATAAGAAAAAAACTGAGGATTAAAGGCGAAGACTCATCAGGCAAAAAGTAAGTATTTTTCTTTTGAAGTAAACTAACCTAAGTATACATATTATGTTTCTGATACTGCTGTTTCAATAATAAACATAGGCTGTAAATCTTATGTATTTTTGTTATTTAAATGTTGTAGTCTAAACTAGTATATTTATATTTTCATTGTGCCACTTCTGGTCACCCTTTAGTTTTCATAAAATTATATTTTTCTGCATTATCTTCTGACTATAACCTAATAGTCAAAAATGACACATCTACACTAACTAGTAGTTATGCTTTATAATATAGTCTTAAAATAATATATGCTTAAAATAACGGATGCTTTATAATACATTCTTAAAATAATATATAATTTTAATTTTGTAGAAAGAAAAAGAAGGATAAGGAAAAGAAAAAACTTGTTGAACTAACCAAAATTGTTAACAAAGAAGCCCCAGCACCAGTGGAAATCCACATGACTAAAGCAGAATTAGCATTTGAAAAAATGAGAGAGAAAACGGTATGTAGAATCTTATTTTATAACAGTTTGATGTTTAAAAAAGTTGTTTTATATATTTATGTAAATCTGTAAAATTTTTCAGCAAATGGAACGAATAAAACAGAAAGCCTCCAAAACGCACAAGCAACGTGTTGAAGAATTTAATCGACATCTAGATAGTTTAACGGAACACTTTGATGTTCCTAAAGTCAGCTGGACTAAATAAAAGATTCTTTTCTTTTCTATACATTTAAAAAAAAAATTATACAATATAGCCTGTAATAAAATAGATTTAATTTAATTTAGTTCAGTATAGTATCTAATAGAATAGGAGTCCATTTTATCTTGTATGGTTATAACGACCAAATCATCATCATTATTTAAATTTAATAATTGGATTTATTTCTTCAAATTGTTACAATATAGTAGAGATGTATATAAAACATATTTTATAAAAATAGAAAATATAGTGTGTAAGACACTAAGTGAAAATGTTGTAAAATCAAATAACATTTAATAATACTAACGTTATATTTTATGAGTTGTATCATACATTAACTACCACAAAATTTTTGTTAAATTTTTGCTCTGTACAAAATATAATTATGCTTTTATATTTCTTGTAAACATGCATATTTCGCAATAAAGAGAGCAATTTAATTTCAAACTGTCAATCTTATTAATTCTGTAATACTACCTGTTTGTTTCACTAATTATTTTACATTAGGCACTTTAACGTATCTTACTGTACGTTTCATAAAATTGGACGGAGTACATAAATTAGGACGGATATCATAATTACGATTCTTAAAAAAAATAAGCATCAAAAGTATTAATGCGAGATTCCATCATTAATAATAAATAATTGACTCAGTTCGATGAGTTGAACAATCGTGAAAACTATTAGAAAACAACAAACGCATCATTACAAACGGCACATCAAGTCAATTATACTACAATTCAGTAACTAAAGCTCGTGGAAGGTATAAAAAAGAATACCATAAAGTGCTATAATGCATGATATTTGCATGCACCATACATTATCAGCTCCTGAGCTGTAGTAGCCATAGTGAAATATTTGTATATAATTTTCACTTTGTACCCATGGATTGCTACCATCATCAAAATGCATCGGACATTGATCTCTTTCTCTTTCATATTCCTAAAATCATAAATTAATCTGTAATTTTTCAGATTTTCACATTAAAATTTTACGTTCAGCATTGAAATTCAATTATAAACAAGGGCAATCTGATTGCCCATTAATATTGATTAGACTGTAAGACCAATAGAAAAATCTTTGTCAGTTTATAGTAGAGTACAGTCGACATAAGTAATATTTCTTAATGATTGAAATTCAACTTTAATAATTTCATTCAGATGACGAATCGTAACTTCAGTAAAAAAAACTTTATTTTTAATGCTTCAAAATGTATTTATAACTCACCACTAAATCAAGCGCGACTGCAGCACCCTCAGTGTAATTCCAGCTAGTAACGTCCTGCTTAACATCACAGTATGGACCAATAGCTTGCGACATAAGAACTCTATTCAAATCTGCTCTTTGATATACCCAGCAATGATACTTGCTGTAAGGATCGAGCTCATCAAAAGTAATTAAATATGATTTCAAATTCTCTTTGTAATAGCCAATACACTTCATTTTGTAATCTGGTAAACCTGTAATTTTGAGAATGAAAAAAACAATTTTAAAACTTATATTTTCATACAATTTTATGATTACTTTTATTCATTTACTTATGTCATTCTAATAAAATCAAAAAAATAAAATATACTTACTGTATATATCAACAGGTCGTCCTAAATGATCAACTGACAAACAATAAGTTTCGTCAATTGCAATCTCTTTTTGATCAGTATCACATACCGACAAATCAGAAATATTCTGTTTACAGTAAATATTCGGTCGAGGTGTATCTGTTACACCTCCAAGAATTCTTGTTTCGAAAAGAACATCTCCTGTTTGTTTGAACATAAATTTTCCTGCTACTGGACATCTTACAGGTACTGGATCCTTTGCTAAAAGATTAAAAATAAATATTTTAGTCATTAATTATGGATAAAACCACAATAGAAAATTTCGACCAACCTAAAAATAAGTCGTATTTCCATTCATTTTTATTTAAGAATTGTACCCATGAACATACAGTATGGAAGTCATCTTTAATAACTGCCAATCCTTTTCTATATCTTATTATGTTATGATGCTGTGGTACAAAATCAAAGCAAACATAATCTTTTTGACTATAAAATTAAAAATAAATCATTTTACACTTGTTTTATTAATTATTTCAAATATCCATAATTAATTTATTTGAAACTATTTTTTTTATTATTTCAATCACCAACAAAAATTATATTGTTCTTATTTGTTAGATGTTAAATATTACCATCCATCAACAGTCAATCTTGCCATCATGACTCTGGAGTCTCTTTGTTCTCGACATGTATAAATGGTTTTCCTGTATCTTCCCACATCGGGATACCAAGTTTCGATGATGTGCGTTTCGTTGATGAAGACGTCGGCATCTATGTTAGCTGTATTAATCCACCGTCCCGTCATGTTTTGCGGTAATCGACAACCTGGTTCCACTACTTCAGCTTTTACCGGAGTTACGCGAAGACGTTCAGGACTCTTTTCCACGGTTTTTAAAGTATTGCATTCTGCAGTTATTGAAACACCAATATACAAATCATCGTCTCGATTCTTCAAAAAACAACGGTACTTTTCATCCTTTCGAGATTCCTTAGTATTTGCCACAGCAAAAAAGTGGTTTTTATCAACAAACCAATCACCGAGGCAACTGTATTCAACCACTAAAAATTATTTTATTAAAAATTAGAATAGTATTAAAACTTTGACTATCAATAATATTAAATTGATAATGTAACTAACTCACCTCCATCAAAAGTTCCTTTCATACCCGTACACTGCTTGTACGTTATGTTAAATTTCTGATTAGTAATAAAAAACTGTGTTCCTGGAGTTTGACATGAACGAATTTGTGCATCTGCGTTATTGCATTCTCCAGTAAATCTAAATCGATTCTAAATGAAAGATATTTTAGTTAATTATAGTTTAAATTTTTTTTATATTTTTTGGAAAATATTTGAGCAATATTATTATTGCAAGAGTAAAATTTGCAACATATCACAAAATTAATTGAAGATAAATAAATTGTAAATTTAAGTTATTTGCTAAGTTCTTATAATGCTATATTAATGACAAATTTACGACTCATATTACACATTCAGTTTCAAAGTAGTGACTCATCAGTAATATGAGTGCCATAATAAAACAGGTAAACGAAAAACTCATTTATATCAAAATGAAGCTAAGATTTTCATTTACTGTTTTAATATAATAAATAGTTTATGCCCATATAATAAATAATAATAATAAATAAACATAGCTATATTTTGTTTAATTGATTAGAATATAAATTCATACCTGATAAGCAAATTGCCAAACACCTTCAAGAGAAGATCTACAATTAACAGGTACATAATTTTCAGAAAACAAAGTAATTAGCTGCTGATCTGCACGTAAACCTTGGCAAACATTTTCTACTGAAGGTTCCACACCATTTGGAAGATTTACGCAACTCACTAAAAAAAAAACAAGAAATTATTTCGTAACTTTGTAAATGTGGAAATCATGATTATAAAAAATATATAAAATATTCTTCCTACTTTCAAGTTTCTCTAAAACATTTACAGTGCGCACAAGAAGCTTGACACAATGATAACAATCATCTTTTTGGAAAACAAATGTATAGTTCACATGATATTCTTCTTTCATATCGACACATTCTCCTCTTTGAGACATTGAGTCTGCATTGATTTCAGTCAAGGTGTTTTGACCATTTTCCCAGGAAAACCAAGAGCCTCGAATTATAAGTGGAATTTGACATGCATTCTTATCCTGTGAACTTAAGGCAACTGAAAATAAACAAAATTTTATAATTATAAAATAAGCATTTACCTTTTTATTGTGAACCTATTTTGTTTTTAATCAAAACCTTATTTGTTAAAAATAAATCTGAAGAATTGAGAATATTAATATAATTATTTAGAATAATTTTTGATAGTTGTTTTTTTAATTTTAATAACATCTGAAAGTTATTTGATTATTAAAAACAAATTAATTATATAGCAACAGGTTATAAAGTTTAAGTGACTAACCAAGTGAAAATATAAAGCATATGAAAAGTGAAAATTGCATCGATTGAGGCCCCATTTTTATTTTTCCGCTTTACGGACAGTAGCCAATTTTCACTACTGTCACTTTTTAAATAAATTATGTCAAATTCCGCGTTACTTTAGACAACAACTTCCAGACCAACGCCCATGCTGGAAAGCGTTAAGTGCTGTTCTAAATTTTGTCCAGCTTTGTGACTAAAATCCGTTCGAAAACTATTCGTCCAAAATCGCCGGACGTTACGCGCTCATATAAACGTTGCCTTTAAGTGACGGCGGAAGAGGCTTTTTAGAACAACGTGCTCTCGCTCTTTTCCCTCGGCGCTTATCCGGGTGAACGATAGTTGGACGTAAAAATGGTGCAAAAGAAGGTAAATATTGTCAACCTCGAAGCTACAATGATGTTTTGTTCGATGCGCTTGCTTGTTTATAATTTAGTAGATATTTCAAAATAAATAATGTGTCCACCGTAAAATAGAATTGTTCAAAATTTGCATCCAACTTAACCTAAAAGACAAAACGTGATCTAACAGTTACCACGTACCAAGCTTGTACTCGTGTGCTATTTACGTATTCCATGTTTTCACTGCCGAAATACTTTTTCTATAGGTCCAGTAATAAATGATAATTAATATTTTGTATGTTTATTATTACCACCAGTTGTAGTGATGTTCTCTGATTATACTTTTCTCAAAACTAAATTTTTGATAAGCATGAACAATGATCTAATTACTTGTTCTGTTTCTCAAGCGTTGATATTATAGCTAATTCAACTTCTCCATTATTTTCCAAAATATACTATTTTATCAAAGGTTTTATTTCTTGAGTGACATTTTAACAAATTTCTTTAAAGAAAATAATTTTTTAATCTGTATGCTTACAAGTACATTATTTCTCTAGCCTAAGAAGAAGGTAGGAAAGAAGGTGGCAGCAGCCCCTTTGGCGGTCAAGAAAGTTGAACCCAAGAAGCAGACCAACCCGCTTTTCGAAAAGCGTACCCGTAATTTTGGCATTGGTAAAATCAATAACTTTATTTTTACTATTTAATAAAATATTTTAATTTGTATTGATTGTATTAAAATGATGAATATTATAGAGCCAATCCAATGATTGATTGTGATATATTCTATTCTTAACTGATAATCCATAAATTAAAAATATTTACCAATTTAAAGTAATAACAAGTTACTTAGTGAAATTTAATGTCAACTCTTATTTTATTACTACAGGCCAGGACATCCAGCCCGACAGAGATCTCAGTCGATTTGTAAAATGGCCCAAATATATTCGTATTCAGAGGCAGAAGGCTGTGCTTTCCAAAAGATTGAAGGTTCCTCCACCAATCAATCAATTTACACAGACACTTGATAAACAAACTGGTAAGAAATTAATAAATGTAAATATAAATCCAATTACAAATTTATAAAAGAATTTAATTATTTTAGCTACGCAGTTATTCAAAATCTTGGAGAAATACAGGCCTGAAACTGCAGCAGCTAAGAAATTGAGGCTAAAAGCAAGAGCAGAAGAAAAGGTTGCCAAGAAGGAAGATACCCCTACCAAGAGGCCTAACACTTTGAGAAGCGGTAGCAATACAGTTACTACCCTGGTTGAACAGAAAAAAGCTCAGTTGGTTGTCATCGCACATGATGTTGATCCAATTGAGGTAAATTTCTTTTAAAATAAATTTTAAAAATACTATACCTAACAAATCTAAATTTTTTATGAAATGTAATACTTTTCTTTTTCAGATTGTTCTATTTTTGCCAGCTCTTTGCCGTAAAATGGGTGTACCATATTGCATTGTTAAGGGTAAAGCTCGCTTGGGACGTCTTGTAAGGAGGAAAACCTGCACTGCAGTTGCTTTAACACAGGTAAAATCAATGACTTTATTTTTACTATTTAATAAAATATTTTAATTTGTATTGATTGTATTAAAATGATGAAGTTTATAGAGCCAATCCAATGAATGCTTGTGATATATTCTATTCTTAACTGATAATCCATAATTTAAAAAAAAATTTTATGTGGTTATAGTGCAACAAAAATATTAAGTTTACATTTCTGTTTTAAGGTCGACTCTGGAGATAGAGCCAACTTCACAAAAGTCGTCGAAGCCATCAAGACCAACTTCAACGACCGTCATGACGAGATTAGGCGTCACTGGGGAGGTGGTCTTCTTGGTAGCAAATCGGCTGCCAGGATAGCCAAGTTGGAGAAGGCAAAGGCGAAGGAACTTGCACAGAAGCAAGGTTAATTTTAAGTTGTCTACGATTTTATTAAAAACATCTATCTATTAATAAAAACAGACAATTCTTGTAAACATTGTTTTTCTTTATTTATATATATGTACCTTAATACAACGTAGACTTATAAATTAACTGTACAATTTTTTATTTTATTTTTTGAGTCTTACATTCTCTTTTTAATTAATTTTTCTAATCTTTTTATTCTTCCTGCTTCGTGTTCAGGACTATCTTGTACAGCATCCCCTCTCAATTCATTTGACGTTTCCGTATTTAATCTCTGCTTAAACTCTTCTATTAATTGCACTTGCTCCGTTTTTCGAAGGCCCTACAATTAAATTTATATTTTACGACATATTCTTTTAGTCTGAAAAAAAAATATATAATTTAGAAATATTTTGCACCTTCATATCTAATATTTTCTGAAACTCTGGCATCTTAAGATCAGGCAATAATTTTCTACATTGATCTGCAAAACCACTTGGAGATTCTGTTGGTGACATTACTATTTTAAGTATCATTTCGGCAGTCGTCATACCTTTTATCACAACCTATACAAAAATAAGACTAAAATTTTAAGTAAAATCTGAAATAAATGAGTTCTTATCAATAGCAATAGATTGGAATTATTACCTTAGTATAAGTAGCTGGTGCTTTTCTTTGAATTTGACAACCAGTTGATGGAAGATCCAAAAGAGCAGTTTTTAACATGTGAACATCCAGTAAGAGTTGTTCAGCACCCACTGTATTGAGAGGTTTGCACTTGAATATTTGTTGAGTTAGTTTAGGGATAAAAGAACTGCAATATAAATAAAATATTAAACATGTTAAATTTGAAGAGGAAAATACATTAAATTTATGTTACGTACCTTACAAATTTGACACAAAGTTGGGTAAAATATTTTCTACAGGAAGATAATTGATCTCTTATGGTGGGTATGGTTTGACGAAGATGAGCCAAGATTGTACTAACATAACTACTTTGATCACCAACACTTTCAACTGTACTCCATTGCATCTGTTTTTGTAAAAAAATAAAAGAAACTAGAAATTAGAATGAAATTAATTAATACTATATAATTATTTACCTTTATCATAGCATTTAAAGCAGGTTCACATGCTAGTTCCAAATCTTGAACCAGAAGCTGAATACAATTCGATATGACTCTGTAATAAATAATAGATATTATACGTATCAAACACATTCCCTAAAAATTAAAAATAAATTTAAAATTTACCCATGAAATATATCTTGTTCTTGTGATAAATTTATTTTATCTGCATAGATTTTATCAGTTTTTAGTCTCAGTTTCTCCTCCAACTGTTGTGTTGTTTCAAGACAATATTCTGCAGTTGTTAAAATGCTACAAATTAAGAATAATATCGTGAAAGCATTATGAAAAAAATTTTAACAAAATGAATACTGACCAGCATATCCGAGCTTGTTCTTCTTTATTAAATCTACTACTTTCCCCTTCCTTTAAAAAACTTTGAAAATTTTGAATAAAACCTGAAGTCGACAAGTCTCGAAATTCTCGCGTTATACTGCTTACACTTGATCCAATACTTGCACCACCAATCCTAATTAATAAAAATTATTTAGTTTTAAAACTTAAAAATAATGATAATAATAACTATTTATTAATAATAAACCTACTTTGGTAGATTGTTTTGCAAAATTTTCATAGCATATTCACGTAAATACTTCTGAAAGGTTTCAGCTAAGCTTAACATAATGGATCCAGAGCTAAGCTGTGTACACTGCAGCATGCATTTTTTATAAAACACAAAGAGATCTGCGCAGGAAGATAATACACTACTTGGTCCTTCAATTCCCTCGTAGGCTTGAGCACCAGGTGGTTGAGCTTTGCAGTCAGCCACAAATTTCTCAATGAGCTCTGATAAATTTCGATCAAGACTTTCTATGTATACGTACAAATATGATTCAAAACATTTTCCTATTAAGTTAGCAAATGGTGATGCAAGTGGCTTTTCTTGTTCCACCTTTAAAAACCAATTATGAGTGTTAATAAATTTTATTTAATCAGGTAATGTAGAGTAAGAGAATATTTTGAAAATTCACCTTTTCAGTACCTTCCTCTTCAAATGGATTCCCAGGTACACTAGGATCACTCATTTCACTTGAGGATGTGGTTACTGTGCTCTTTTTCCTTTGTCTACTAGGATCCTCTAATGTAATACCTGTGAATCTTTTGCCCAACAGACTCTCGAAATTCGTGGTCCGTTGAATGGCATAGAGCAATAATTTAACATCAATTTCTGAAGATCTTTTGTGCATTAATTTGGCAAGATCGTCTCGAGTTATGTGGCAAAACTGTACAGCTATGCGTTCTGATACTTCCCAGTCCTGAGGAAATATGGTAGCAAACTTTGATTCAAAATCAAGTAGATGCTTTTTAATCCATGCATATCTACGATCTATCTTGTCAAGCCAAGAAAACTCCTGATTTTCATCAAACAAATGTGTGTACTCTTGCAACTGCATTGAAACAAACCAAGTTAAAAGCTCTTTTCTGTAAAATATAATTTGATTTTAACAACATACCCATCAATTGATAAAATAAAGTTTGAAAATCATTTCTGGTAACGTTACATTTTACTAACAGTTTTAATGTAGATTAAGATAGAATAAAGTAAACTCACTTGACTTTTGGATCTAAAACTGAAAGAACTAAGCATCCTTCTGTTAGCTGAGCAAAATGTTTGGGATTTTGACCAGAGAAAGCTTCTTTAAAATCAGTTGTTATTTGCTGAGCTAACTCTACATGAATTTGTTGCACCTACAATATAAATATTTTAAATAAATTCAAATTATTTTCATTCTTGAACTTATAGTTAATAATAATAAATTTACTTCATCAGAAAGTTCTTTTATTTGAGGTATATCCATATAATTGTTGAAATGCTGCATCACTTCCATGATAGCTTGCAGAGGTAAAGTAATCTCCCCGTATTGTTTTCTTTTTGTCAAATCTCTGTATAACAGAAGCCATGTACCATAATTTAATTAGCTGATTTTAAATTTTCTATTCTATAAAAGAGTAATCTCAAAAAAGGTTTACCTCAATGTTTCAACTCCATCGACTAATAT
The DNA here is from genome assembly GCA_900490015.1 of Megastigmus stigmatizans. Classification (NCBI taxonomy): domain Eukaryota; kingdom Metazoa; phylum Arthropoda; class Insecta; order Hymenoptera; family Megastigmidae; genus Megastigmus; species Megastigmus stigmatizans. The sequence continues at coordinate 48,280 of UELV01178990.1, read as the reverse complement.
ATGTAAGTGATTTAAGGTAGTAATGGAGGATGTAAGATTTTTCTTTGCAAAATCCAGTTGCTTTATATCTCGTGTAATTTCTTTTACTGTTTCCTCAGATTGTTCAGCCTTAGTTTTGATATCTTTAATGTGAACGAATAACTGTCTCATAGCTTTTTGAGCATCTTCCAATGCTACCTTTCCATCCTGACTATTACTACTTTGGCCTCGTACTACTGTACGAATTTCTTTATCTATACTTTGAATTTGTTGTTCCATTTTACTGATGACATCGTCAATGTTGGACAGAGATTGTTCAGTAGGAAATAAAGTATTAATGTAGTCCACAGCATTAAAGTCTGGTTGATCTAACGGATCATTACTTGGAAGAACCTACAAATTTACATTGTATACAATTATTTTTCTAATATAGAAACAAATGTACTATGAACTTTAACGGATTGGTATTATTTAAATAAATGTTAATAAACTCTCAATTTTAACCTTTTCTATTACTGCTTGTACACTAGGTGGAAAATTGTAAATAGTTGCAGATTGCAAATCTTTAAGATTATCTTCTTCTGAGGCTGCCATTTTTAAAATAAAAATTTAAAAGTTGTAAAAAATGTAATATAAACAGCTGTCCAGCACGATCTTCAACATGCAAACCAATTGATATATCAACTTTGATTTAAAGAGATATTTACTCCAATTCAAATTGGAGCAACTTGTTGTCAACGTCAACAATGTCAAATTTCTGACTTCCATAGAATACCGCAATGGCACATTATTGGTAGGTATACTTATATCTATAATCGCGATTCGAGATTCGTCTATATAGTGAAAATATGAACATTTAATATGTATGCATGCCAACCTAATTGATGAATTTCCTAGTGATATATAGAAACATATGTTTTTAATTCTTGCGTACCTATATATTTCTCTTATATCTATAGGTGCATATTATGATATTATCGCATATCTGGTGTGCGAATTTAATTACAATACAAAAATAACAAGCTGTAAGGTTATGATACGATGTTCGACTAGAATTTAATTATCAAATTTTCAATTATTGCAGAAGAATGAATGAACGTTTTAAAGAGCCAGTTTTGTACGCTGGGGACGTCGATGATGAAGATATTAATTTATCAATGCCGCCAGCTACTGGTGAGGAATACATAAAAAGAGTAATGTAAGTTTTATGTTAAATCCTCTTGCTTATGTCAAACTTACACAATTGTGTACCAAATATCCTTTTATTTATTATAACTTAATTTTATAGGTTTGAAGCTCGGCAATGTGAAGAAGTTGCATTTGCAAAGATTGATGAAGCACGATTAAAAAAACCAGCACTAAATGTGAAGCCTGTCAGTTTTATTAGAATTATAATTATTAAAATACTTTATTTTTCTTGTATTTAATTTGTTTTTTTTTTATATTAATGTAGTTACCAGAATGTGAAAAAGCACCAGAATACATTAGTCCGACACAAGAATGGCAAGGATTGCAAATATTAGATTTTTCAAACCTGAGATTATACATTGCTCAAATAAGAGATGAAATTACAAATTCTAAACGAAAAAGAAAACCTGTAGATGTAGAACTGGTATACATTTAATTTTTAAAATAAAATACAATTTCTTTTTGAAAAATTTATTCAATATTATATTTACAGCCAAATATAAATGATCAAAATAGTTGGATTGATATGTGTACAGCTGCAAACGAAACAGAATTTGTATACATTGTACCCACTCTTACAGTCATTCTATCAATGAATCAGCCATCCATTGAACAGGTTTTAGAATATTTGATTGAATATCTTGAAGAACAAAAATCTATTCAACCACCACTAGGTCGTTGGTTATATGCATTATTGGCTGCTTTAGAATTGCCTTTAAATCCTGACATGTGTTCATGTTTAAGATCTTTGGCAAGGACATGTTCAACGATGAGATCTCAGTTGGTAAGTTTTACGTAGTCAATTTAAGAAGTTTTCAAAACTTTCAACCAGTAATTGATTTAATGCACAGAGTTTAGATATATAAAAATACTTTTTCAAAAATACTCTACTGCCTTCAAATAAATAAAAAACTTTAAAACTTTAAGGAATTTGAGCAGTAAAAAATATTTTTGAAAAATACATTGCTTTTGGTAAAAAATTTGTATGACTAGTAAATGCTATGAAAACTACATAAGATAATTTTGAATTTAAAAGAGTTAATTACATTTATATATCAAATTTCAGGATTCTTCATGTACAAATGATGCTGTATCATTCAATCTATTTATCTGTATAGTAGCAAGATACTTTAGACAGTTAGATTTAGCAGATCCGTGATATTTTTATTGTCTGTTAATAAATTATATTATGATTTTTGATAATAAATAATTTATGACTTGTAATAAGAATAAAAAATAAATATTTTTCATACTTCTAAAATTAATTAGTTTTACTATATTAAATCATTATTAAAATCAGCAGGTATAGTATAAATAAACTCAGGTAGGTAAGGTAATATTACACTGATTATAACAAAGCGACTTATTTAAAATTAAGTATTTCAAATAATAAATTAAGATATATTCTCTTGATCTTGAATCAATGCTGTTGCTAACCTTTCCAGATCATCGAAGCTGAGGTGATTTACTTTGTTTTGTAAGTCTTTTATCGTTTCATTTGCTATCGTTAAGGCATCAGCTTCTGTATAGTAAGTGCGTAATACTTTCAGCATTTCTTCTTTAAACTTATATATACCATTTTTACTTTGTGAAGGCTGCGTGGTTTTCTTTACAAGAACTAATTTGCTTCCATCCTTGATTCCTGGATAGAAGCTTATTTGATTATCATCTGCAACATAAATAATAGTATTTTAATTGCCTATGAAAAATATTGTATACTTGACAATAGATAACATGATGAAATCGCAATTAATAATAGAATTTTTCAAAAGTCTCTTTTAAAAGTTCAAAATACCTATGAGTGCTTTGCCCAGAAGCAGTAAGCCCTGGTGAGCTATATCAATACCTAGTCGATCATGAATCTTTTGCTTGACTTGTAGAACAGTATCTGAAGGCAATATCTACAAAAAGATTAAAAAATAAATACATTTTAAAATATTACCTATTAACATTTGTAAATGTTACTGAATTAATTAAAAGCAAGCGCGTTTTTACTCACGTCAAAGATATGTTCTTCTCCTAATAAAACCTTAACATGGATTTTCATATTTGGTTTGTTATTTTGCACTTTTCCGTAAAACAAATTTTATTCATAAAAATTAAACTAATAATATAAAAAATCGTCTAAATTTGTTATCAAGAATCACTACATTTTATTTAAAAAAAAGGTTAGAGTTCTCATGATTCGACATACTGAAGATATCTATATATCTATATAGTAAAACCATTCCGAAATTCGCCGAAAATAGTCTTCGAAGACCGAAACCATAATTGACAAACTTCACATCAGTACTGCTCCGTCTGCTTTTACAAAACATTCTATACAATGGCGGCACTCAAAGACGTGGTAAATAAAGCTCAAGTTTTGCAGCAAGAATGGACGAAAACTCCATGCAATCTTAAAAAATGTGGAGAGCTTTTAAATCAATTAAAAGTAAGATCAAATTTCAATTGAATATAGTACGTAAATTAGAATAAATTAGGTTATATATGAAACTAACCTCACTTTATTTATGTCAAAATTGTATCGTCATGCTTCTCAGTACATTATTACAAATAAAATATCAAATCTTTGATTTATTATAAAAATCTAAAAACATTTATATATTAAACTATTTGCGGTCTGTTTCAGAGTATGTTTACTAATTCTTGTGTTATTAATCTAGTACTTACAACTTGCTTTCAGAACTTAATCTTTTCAGTTTAAATTCTATTGTTTCTATTGTTTCTATTGTTTCAAATTTGATTATTGAAATACTTTTCTTTTTTGAAAAATAAATAGGTATGTACCTATTTACCTAATTAATTCAAGCAAGAAATTAATTATTTTTATTATATACTTCCAAACATAACAAAATATTATTGAACACTATTTTCTAGCCTTTATTATTGTATCTATAAATCACAAAATTAAGTTCATATATTTTTTAAATAAAACAAAATTATTAGTACCTAGTAATTTTGTTTTATTATGGTTAATTTACAACTCTTTAAATTTTTAGATTGCATTAACAAGCTTAACGTTTTTACCAACAAAAGATACTGCTTCTGAAAAGGAACTATTATTAGCTCGTGAGTAAAAGATATTTACAAAATAAAATTTAAATATTCAAATCAAATAAAAATTATTAATTATTTTTTTCAAGGGGATGTTCTTGAGATTGGGGCACAATGGAGCATCGCTAGTCAAGATATTCCTTCATTCGAGCGTTACATGGCACAGCTGAAATGTTACTACTTCGATTATAAATCTAGCTTACCAGAATCTGCATATAAATATCAACTTCTGGGACTAAATCTCTTGTTTTTATTATCACAAAACAGAGTAGCTGAATTTCATACTGAATTGGAACTACTTCCTGTAGATTGTATTCAAACAAATATCTATATAAGACATCCACTCAGCTTAGAACAATATTTAATGGAGGGCTCATATAATAAAATCTTCTTAGCTAAAGGAAATGTGCCAGCAGCATCTTACAACTTTTTCATAGATATTCTATTGAACACTGTGAGGGATGAAATTGGAGCATGCATGGAAAGTGCTTTTGACAAGATCTCAATTAAGGATGCTGCCCGAATGCTAAATTTAAGTACAGATAAGGAAACATTACAATTTTGTACTAAGAAAAAGTGGACTGTTTCTAAAAATGGGTATTTGCATTTTGGAGCACCAAGTGAAAAGAAAGTTGAAGAACCGATACCAAGTGCAGAACTAGTAACTCTTGCTATTGACTATGCAAGAGAATTAGAAATGATTGTATAAATAAGAAATTTTCGAAATTTTCATATCATTTAATATACAGTTTATGAATTTAAAAATATACACTTTCTTGTAAGATATTGTCATATTGACAAATTATAGCATTACAATGATTCAATAAAAATAAATAATTTTTGATGAATTGGTGTAATTGCATAAAAAAAAAGAATTTTTTAACAATAAAGATGATATTATTGTACACATTAGTAAATACCTATTTTTACTAACTAATTTTGATTGCTAATATACATTTTAATTATAATTTTACTTTTGAAATAAAAATATATATATAATAAATATGAATTTTGAGTATTTTACTAAGAAATTTTTATTAAAAAACGATCCAGCTTACGTTTTTTGTTATAAAAAAAATTATTTTGTAAATAAATTTATGGTTTAAATTTTTCCGCATTCCGTGCGCAAAATTCGATTTTCCGCACGCATACGCATGCAAAATCAGCCTTTGCGCACGTTGTATAAAAAAATATTGTACGCAACACGTGCATCCAAGTTATTTCCTTCACTCACTAGTTGCGTAATGTTCTAAGTATTTATTACAAAAAATAAAAAAAAATTATATTTGGTTAGTGAACTATGAGCACATGGAAAATTGCACAGGCAGATCAGAGAGGCTAGCCGGCAGCCACTATTATATAGCTGTATAGTCAACGCTATATACCTAATCAAGGGTTTCGTGGAATTGTGGAACTAGTCGTGCCGAGTTTTCACAGTTCAGCTATGACAGATTCCGAGGAAAAGAAGAGTAACACCGATGATCTCCCTAAATCTGATGAAAAAAAGGAAGATAAACGAAAGGGCATATGCTTAATTAAATCTGAGTAAGTAAACATTTCGTTATAACGAAAAACTAAAAGATTTACCGGTTCTAACCTAAAACTATAAAGCCAACAGAATTTTTTCACAATGCATATAGGTATTTATAAAAAATCTTTTGCTTAGATATTGATTGTAATTATATTGACAGTAAATTTAGAAGTGTTAATTGACGTTACTTTTTTTTATACATTTTTCATAATAATAATTTCGATATAATTATATGAAACTTTATCTAGTAGTTCATATGAGTCAAATTTTCAAATTAATTAAAAAGTATATTTATATAATTGACCCTTTGAAAAATATTTAAATATTGTTTTTATTTATTATAGGTTTATAATTGAAGATAGTATAAGGTTTTCAAACTCAGAAAGTGTGAAAGAAACAGAAAATGGTACCGAAAAATCTGCTGAAAATGATGTATCCAACGATGAACCACCACAGAAGAAATTTAAAGAAAATAAAAAAGATAAACCTCGTGGTCAAAACAAAAGTAGATCAGTGCCATTTAAGACATTACATGAAGACAATCTTTGTCCTTGGATAGCAGAATATACAAAGGAAGATGCCGATAAAAAATGTTCAAATGAGCGTTGTAAATTTATACATGACCGAACCGAATATTTGAAAGTAAAACCTGAAGATATTGGGACTGAATGTCATGTTTTTGAACTTACAGGAAGATGTCAAAGAGGTCTGGCGTGTAGAATGGGATCAAAGCACATTACATCTGATGGTTATAATATTATCGATAAAGAAAAATACGAAGCATACCAAAAAATTCCCCCTTCAACAAAAAATCAGATTAGCAAAGATATTCTTGAAAAATTGAAAAAGTACAAATATGACTTCACTAAAGCAGAAACAATTGCCAAAAAACACAACTGGGTAAAAAGATCATTTATAACCTTGTCTTTAATCACACAATTACTTAATTAAGAGATGTATCTAATTCCTTCTTATTTTTAGAAATCATTTGAAAAATTTGACAAATCTAATTCTACCAAAGTTTCTGCAAAATTAGAAAATACAGAAACAAAAGTCGGACCTATTTTAGATACAGAGGAAATAAAAGTAAAAAGTGAAGAGAAGAAGAAAATAGACTGGAAAGACAAAGTAATGCTGGCTCCGTTAACGACTGTGGGTAATTTGCCCTTCCGAAGGATCTGTAAAGAGTTTGGAGCTGACATAACTTGTGGAGAAATGGCTATGGCAGCCAGACTCTTAAAGGGTGCAAGGGAGGAATGGGCTTTAGTAAAAAGACATGAATCTGAAGATTTATTCGGAGTACAAATTGTTGGCAACAATCCTGGAGTTCTCACAAGGTGTGCTCAGCTTTTGAACGATGAAACGGAAGTCGATTTTGTCGATCTTAATCTTGGCTGTCCGATTGATCTCATTTATAAGCAGGGAGGTGGCTGTGGAATGCTGAACAGGCCTGGCATACTGGAGTCTGTTGTGAAGTCTGCTAGTGAGGTGCTGGATATTCCATTCACCATTAAGACAAGGACAGGTGTCTATATGGATAAGCCCATGGCACACAAATTAATGCCCAAATTTAGAGATTGGGGGGCTTCTATGATTAATGTGAGATATATTCAATGAAACTTAGAATTATTTTGTATTGATAAAAATTTATTTATTTATTTAAATAGAAGATTCTTAAGATTTTATATTTTTTTTATTTATTTTAAATTAAATTAAAATTTCGCATTACAGATTCACGGCCGGTCCCGTGAGCAAAGATATACGAAGCTTGCCAATTGGGATTATATAGAGGAGTGCGCCAAAGAAGCTAATCCAGTGCCAGTTTATGGTACCGGTGATATTCTCTCTTACGACGATTATCAGCGATTGCGATCAACTTATCCCACGGTTGTGGGTGTTAGTATAGGACGAGGCGCTTTAATTAAGCCTTGGATATTCCAAGAGATTAAAGAGCAAAAATTAATTGACATATCGGCAAATGAGAGATTTGATATCCTCAAGAGGTATACAAAATATGGTCTGGAACACTGGGGTTCGGATACACGAGGAGTTGAGACTACTCGACGATTTATGTTGGAATGGATATCTTTTTTATATAGGTGAGTTTATGGGGTGAATTTTGGGAATTTTAATTCAATTCAGATTTTTTTAAATCATCAGCTTAAATGATAATTATATAATCTATTTTTAATTTCAGGTATGTTCCAGTTGGTATTTTGCAGCATCCACCCCAAAGAATGAATAATAGGCCACCGTATTATAGAGGCCGTGACGAACTTGAAACTTTGATGGCAAGCGCAAATTGCGCTGATTGGATTAAGTTATCGTAAGTTTGTTTTCTCGACGTGAATTTTAGTCTTTCGCTAATAAAAATATTTGAAATTTCATTTTCAAAAAATTCATAATCGCCAACATTATTAATTTTTTATGATTCTGGATTAAATCACTTAATAAAAACATGTCAGTGACAACTAAAAATTATACCTTTGATATGTTGTGAAGTAATAATTTATATAAAGAATGTTATGCAATAATTACAAAACTACTTAATATTGGCTGATTATTTTGATACTGCTTTAAAATAATTAAGTTATTGCATCAATTTAAAATTTAAAATATCAATTGCTCGCAATGGCAATTGAACCAAGATAATATTTTTTAAAGATACATTTTAATGAAAAGGAATTTGTATCTTTATAGGGAAATGTTACTTGGTAAAGTACCAGATGGGTTTAACTTCCTTCCCAAGCACAAGGCCAATGCGTGGTAGTTAATTTGCAGAGTGTTTTTATTACCAAATGAAGAAAAATGAAGAAGAATGAATAAATATGTATATATTACATAGATCACATTAACAATTTTAATAATACACTGATCATTTCGTTACTCGTTTCTCTCTTTTTCTGTGTATTATTTCACATAAGCAATTATTTCGTTTTCAAATGAAGAAATGTTATTAGTAATGAATCGAAACATCGCCAAGGGTTGAGACTGGCCACATGCAATCGCAACCACTGGCCACGACCTTCGTTATTGGTTCCCAGCACTCGGCATTCCAGCGTCGTCTCACCAAGAAGAGAGTTCGGCTTCTTTGCACACAGTGGAAGCTTGGATGGGCACATTTCTGTTTCGTAAAATTAAAACTTTGTTAGCTATTTAATAAGTTTCTTTCTTTCATCTATCTAAAAACAGTCTTTTTATCTATACATATTTATCGTGGTCTTTCCTTTTACATAAAAAAACTGAACAAAAACAACTCATTTTGTATATTACATTCAAATTACATTACAAAGAAAAAGTATTAATAATAGTTGTATTTTTTTATAAGTATTTTAATAATAAAGTAAAAATGTTGTAATTGAAATATCGTACACGTTTTTCAAATCTTAGTATATATTTAGACAATAAAGTAAAGAAATAGATCTATTTCTATAATGCATTAACAATGAACTGACGTTGATTTTCTATTATATATTATACAGCAATAAAATCGTTAATAAAATTACAAAGTTTAAAATAACGACTTTTACGGCTACCTGTTTGGAGGGAACAACAGCTTTCTCTGGTTCGTCGTCCATGAGAGAATAACTCTTACAAAATACTTCATGGTAATGCGGTGGCTGGTATTCGTGATTCGGATCGTTCTTTAGCTCTACTTTGCGCGTTACCGTTTCGCACAGGTTACGATATTCCTTGAAAAAAAAATATATAAAATGATTTTCTTATTATTGTCAATTCGAATTTTCACGAAATTCGAGTTAGTTCGACCACAATACCGTTACTACACCACAGTTACAGTGCAGGTATTACACCAATTTGGTATCGTTCTCACAGTCATAAAATGTATACAATAATTTCACAACAAACTATGTACAAATGTTACACTAACAATAACTTTTTTCGATGACAGATGAACTTTCATTCCAAGAAACGAAAAAAGGAAAAAGAACTCACAGGCAGTAAGCTCCGGTCGATCCTGTTCAGTCTCTCGTCGCTATTCGCAACTGCAACATCCTGGGTCCCGTCGTAGATATCCTCCGGAAGATACGACGCGTCCCTTGCGTCGACGATCTTCGGTACTGGACGACGATAGTTGTGCGTCTCCTGCAAACTATTCTGCTCCTGGTCTTGTTCCTGTTGCAGCCAAGCTAAGTCGTCGAGAAACCTGAGCGACGAGACTGAACCCGCACTGCTTACCGGCCAGTTTAAGAGCAACAGTTTGCCCACCTATTCAGTGAATAGAGAAGAAAAATTTGTTAGTAATCAAAGTTTTGTTTTTAAGCATAAAATATTTTTATACAGCAAAGAATCGCTAGAGTTGAAATTTAGTTAACAGAATTAATATGATGGCTGAAAGAAATTTTATTGATAGGAAAACGAATCTGTCTAGAAGAAAAGATACTGTTTTCGAAATGGAAGTAATCCTTGATGTGCGATTCTGTTTATTGAAAAAATTTTGTATTTTTTTAAAAATGTTAAAGTGAAAATTTGCAAGTCACAAGAGATAAAAAAAGTGCTTCCTTAAACAATATTTATTTGTACAAGTAGTAAAAGACGGAGCATAGTAAGACGTATCTTACTAAAGGTCCCTACAGGAATAAAGAAAAAGAACACGAATTGGAACAGATATAAGAATAACATTAGTTGGTATAACTATATATATGAATAACAGGAACAATAGGGCGCTTATTCTTTGTTCCTGTTCTTCATGTATATAGATATATCAACTAATGTTATTCTTCTAGCTGTTCCTGTTCCTGTTCTTTTTCTTTTTACCTGTAGGGGCCTTAATACTATTAAAATAGATATACGAATGTTTAATGAGATATGATTTGATATTTAAATCTACTTGATCGACAGCACTGACTTTATTATTAATTTTATTTGAGATTGAAAAATCACTCAAAAACGTAATAAAATTCATTTCTACTACAAATGTTGAATTTCTATACTTAAGTTAAGATGATAAACTACTGTTATGAAATAATTGTTATATTTATACTCTATTTGATACTGAATTAAAGTTATAGTTCTTCGCGTGTTATCAGATCAGATCAGTAACATAATAAATGAAACTATTATAGTCGCATCTCCATACATATCATTACAGATTACTATGTAGTTTTAAAAATTTTTAGTTTTATTGCATATTTCCATAAAGTGGTATTACCAAAGATAATTTGTAGATCTCATCCGACGATGATTCTGCCAAAAAAAAATGACATTTATTCAAATTTATTATGAACGAAAGCAAAAGAGAATTGCATCGGCCGGGAATCGAACCCGGGCCGCCCGCGTGGCAGGCGAGCATTCTACCACTGAACCACCGATGCTCATATCTTTCGTGCGCTATTTGTGAAAGTTCGGCTGGATAATTCCATATAGGTGTTATATAAACGTGATTTTAAAAAAAAAATCAACCAAAGCGTCCACACGTTTTTATTGCACATTGCGAAAGTGCGCGCAAGCTTTTAATTGTTTAAACATTATTACATTAATGCTAATTACAATTTAAGCAACAAATATAAAAAAAAATCACTTAATGAAAATCTACAAATTATGGTATTAGAAGCAACCGTTTTAATTAAAATAACTCAATCGTAAACGTAATAAGACCATTCATAATTAGATAAAAATTAATGAAAGTGAATTTTATTTATTAGACAGTAATTTTTTCTAAGTTATCAATCGAAACACGTTAATTATTTATTTATTTATTTACACTAAACAGCATAGCTCTTTTTACAAACTAAAATATACAATGTAGCAGGTAGCACTACTGGCACCCTTTTCAAAACTTAATATGAACGATTTTATCACATGTTTAAAAATATATAAAGAGGTGATATTTGTGAGTCGTGTTGGAAGACGGTCCCATGACCTTTTCAGACGATTTACAGTGGAATAGTAACGAAAATTAGAGTGATGGATTTGCTCATTTAACGGCCTGTGAATATAGTCTGTGGCTATAATATATATATTGATAGTGGTGTATAGAATGAACAATCGAGATGTTATATAGAGAAGCGATATCACTTTAATCACGATTCAGTTTGCTCTTAGGTCTATTAACTTTAAATGATAAATATAGCAAAAATTTATGCTATGAGGATACTATTTTATTAATTAATATTTGTGTGGCGACCAAATTGTTGAGCAATTAAGCAGTTTAGGCATAACGATTATATTACATAAATGAACAATAGTTGATGCACTAACAAAATCATTCGCAGAACGCTTAATAAATACTGAGGTGTAAATGCATCAGCAGAATCAAACAAAACGCCTAAATGTTTAACTAAATCTGCTATGACGATTGCAATATTGTTAAAAAAAATAATTAACTCTTAGCTACCAACCTGAAATTTGCATAAAGTAACTTATGCCGACCTGGTAGGATAGCATATACCAATAAAAATTTTGGTATTTTAGATTGACAATGAGAAATTAAAAAATAATTCTGTTCTAATAAAATGAAGTGTTTTTGCATATTTCTATACCTGTATATTATTTTAATTTGACAATAGCTTTAATAAAAAATAATTTAAAAAAAAAACATGGTTTTAGATTATGTAAAAGAGGTCTACTCTATAAAGTTAGCTTAGTGCACAATTTTAAATATTATTAATAAATTGCATTTTTATATCAAAAATAGTTTATTTAAATGTATAGAAACATTTAATTAGCTACAAGAATCACAGATAAAATTTCTGCAACTACTTTTGTTGAGTATTTTTCACAGTTTGAAAGGTCGTAAAATTCAGTAACACAAGGCTGATTAGTTACTATTTTGACTACTTTAATTTGTTTCTTCCATAATAATAATTAATTTCATTATTATTGTTTATTCGAATTAACGATCACTTTCTGCAATACAGCTATCATTGCTTTTTTCTAACCGCTCATTCCTTCCAAGCCCGCACACATCTAAGTTCACTTGTTCAAGTATTGTAAATATATAATTTATAGAAGAGTAAATAACTACAATACATTTGTGTTTATAAAAAATATCGAAATTTATTGAATATGCTTGATACATTAGGAATTCAAATATTTACGGTAAATAATAAAAAAAGTTTCGTTATGAGCGACGTGATTCTGTTGTGACACCAAACTCTACTTTTCTTTGTAAAAACATTTTGTAATGTAATGAAAAATTGACATAGGATTTTTTTATCTAATTTTTTTCAAATTTACATAAAAATTAAATTAAAAAAAAATAAAAATTTTCTTAGAATTATAACATTTTTAAAGTACCGTGGTGTCTGATGTCCACCTGGTCGGTAGCTAAAGATTAGACATTAGAGAAGTTTTACTTATCCCCAGTTACTTGTTTTAACAGATTGATAAAGATTTGTCTTGTCATTGATCGGATTCAATAGAGAAAATCATATGCTTGTATCTCGGTGGTAGCAAAAGCGTGCACACGTGAAAAATCATAATGGTATATATACGCCGCAGTTAGTCGCACACGCAGCTTCGCATTAAACGCTCGCGTTCTATCTCTCTCGGCGCAAAGCGGCAGATGAAGGTCGCTCCCCCTGCTTTTCCCCCCTTCTATTGAGGCGCATTCAATGGCTCGGCAAGAACGAGCTCACGAGTTCCCTATCCTCTTTGCATAGTATCACTGGGCCAACAGCCAGCCGGTTTGCATTCGTCGCAAACTCGGTATTATTTCCTATGTATAATACCATAAACTATTTTTCTAAGTGGGTTGATCACTTTTATCTGGATTGGTTATAGCGACTGAAAGAACCCTTACTGTCCTAATTCAATGCTAGGCATTATTATTTTGTAAGCCTAAAATGCATTTTGAGTTTATTAAATAATATAGTATAATTAATAATAGTGTCAGTAGATCGATCCCGAGTATAGTCAGACAATACAATACATGTATGTACTACCTACTGTGTCAATTACTTGTTAAGCTACGTTTTGAAAGTTTATACTTCATTAAACGCATGGTTTATTGCATAGAAATCCGTCTACAAAAATTAAATATCACGAGAAATAAGCAATTTTCGCTTTAGAGCGGATTTTCGCTTAGGAAGAAATAAAATGCCAGTTCACTGACATAACGATACCCTCTGAACTTTGTAAGTTTCTTTATAAATTTTGTTTAATTACGAACTCAGTGTGTCATAAGAGATAATTGCAGTTATTCAGTTTTATCAGAGCGTGCGTTATTCTACTGTAAAAATGATATGTACATAAGATATTATACATATACGTAAGAGAAAGCAAAAAGAGAATTGCATCGGCCGGGAATCGAACCCGGGCCGCCCGCGTGGCAGGCGAGCATTCTACCACTGAACCACCGATGCTTACACTTTTCGTGCGCAATTTTCGCAACTTCAACTGGACGACCCTCTGGTCATACGTACCATTTTCTGGACATTTTCGATAAGTATTGAAACATGTTTATCGACGCCTTAAATCGCCCATGCTTATATGAGAAAATTGTTAAAAGTTTGAGCACTCACACATGCACGGACATGTATAATGTACTTCAATCAGGTGAATTTATAAAACTGAAGGAAAAATTATACTGTACCTATATTATTGAATTATTGCAATTGTTTATACAGCTATACTCTCGTGTTTTCTCTTGTTATCAATTCAAATGATCACGAGACGCGTTTTTGTGAATATACATGACAAGTGGTTAAGATAATCTCGATGCTTTATAATACAATATAGATTATAAAAAAGAAATTCGATCAAATAGTTGGAGAAATATTGATCAACATTCACAAGATAATATAAGTAACATATTTTATGTATATACGCAAGTAGATAGGATGTGTAGGACAGTAGGTTTATAACTGTATCTTTGATGCATCTTATACTTTCACAATCGTATTCTAATTCTGGAAAATTCTGTTAGAGAACTTTCCAGAAACCGGAAATCGATATTTCCCGCTAGACACGATATCCCTCAGCAATTACTCTTATAGCACTCATATAATCTTACGCCCTGAATCCCGCGCCTTTAACAAACTCCGCCTCATGCAGCAGTCAATGACGCAAGAAAGGAAAAAAAAGAAGAACTCGAACTGTCCATATATAGGTTTTCAAAGCTTCATCTTCTCCATATTCTCGTCGATAAAAGCTCGCCGGAGATGAGAGCGATTGCACCGTAATGCACGACTTTACGCTAATTGACCCGAAGTTGCCGTACTTTTTCCATTACGCGCATTTGTAAGGGCCCCGTAGACAAGAATATAACAGTTTTGATATATCTATATATGAAGCACAGCGAGTTACAAAGTATTTGCGCGATGTAGCCGGACCTCTGTAGGGGCCTTTAATATAATGATATGCTGCAGTAGCGCTGATAAACAAAGAGAGGAATACGAGGGCGGACGGGAAAAGGGAGGAACGGTAGTTTGACAATTAGAGCAGTGCCGCGGGCGTATTATATTTAATGGGACGCCGCCGTCACGCGCACTTAGAAATACCCGAATTAAGGCGTCTTGGAGGCGCACGCGTGCGAGACTGGGTGACTTCATTTCCGATTTTTCACCGGGAATTGTGTCGGAAGTCGGGCTGACGTATAGACTTGATTCTTTAGATGGATGCTCGTAAAAATGGTACGACTTTAGTTATACGGGACGACGAGTTTTTGCATGTACTAGATATTCCATCGGATAATAAAAACTTTGTTTTGAAGAATGAAAAATAATTTTGAAATGAAAAATAGCAATAAACGCAGTCAGCCAATGTGTGTACAAAATAAATATAGTGAAGGCAATATTATCATATATATTCTATCTATATGTATAAAGAAAAACAGTCAATAATCGATGATTAAGAGACTCAGACGTTGCTCGGTTGAGGTAATAAACATGTCTCTCCAGTCTAAACACGTCAAAAAGATGGATAATTGCATCGAGCGTGACATACGAGCTCAAAAGGAAAATTTAATTATCTCAAGTGGAAGAAAGTCGGGAAATAGCCGGTCAAAGTTCGTCGCCTAACCGAACTTGTATATCTTTGAATGAATGAGTTGACGTAAATTCCGAGAAAGCATAAGACGTATGTCCCCGCTATCTTTAGTATACTTATTGAATATTTCTCTCACAATTTTCACAAACAAATTAGCTTTTACGAAAGTGACTCACCTTACCATAAAAACAAATTGATAGGTTCGCACGTTCGGCATTCAAAAGGTCCCATTTGCATTTCCTGTTGCCGTAAAGACAATTTTTAAACGGCTTCCTCATTACTTTATTTATCGCACGAGATAATATGCAAAAGACGGACGCAAGGAAAATTCTTTAAAAACTAAAAAAAAAAAAAAAATAGTATACACGCCAAGTTCTTTTGAGAAATTCCACTCGTATAAGGATGGACGCAAATCAAATTAATTCCAGTCGTGGAAAAATTAGTTCTGCACGCCGAGAATAGAAAAAACGTCCGAAGTTTTATTCCAGATCTCTATACGTATCTCCCGCGGGCAGAGACGCAGCTCGTCTATTTTTCTCAGTCCCGCGACAAAGTACAAAGATCAATTCAAAAGCTATATTATTTCATTCGGCCACGTGCACGCGAGAGCTCATCTCGCTAAATCGCATTCTGTTTTCAATTTCAATTGTGCGTCGGCCCCCAAGCGTCCAATTGCCGCGCGTACACATCACACACGCGGTTTTTCCAACGTCACTCGTGACTCTACGTCGCAAACTGAAATCTCGTGACTCCTATCATAGCGCGCCAACTTGATTCCGCTAGTGTGCCCCTTACTATACAAGTGTGTATACATTTATATCCGCGTGCACTCGGCTCAATCAAAATCTTGTGCTCGCATGCATGCTCTCGCATTCGTTGCCGAGGGAATTTCATTTATAGGTTGAGAGATTGACTCTCGTGACTTGGGAAAATGTTTTCCAAGAGCGGTGTGTGGATAACGACGTTTTCGCAAACTGATCAGGTCGTTTATACTGATTGAGTGTGTTTTGTCGATGCAAACGTGCAATGTAGCCACTTTCTTCCGGCTTCTAAAAGTTGGCTGTAAAAGCACGAGTTTTTCAATCTGTGGGAGGAAAAATTTACGTTGAGCATATACCAAAATGAAAATACGGAAATACAGAGAGGCTTATTGATCAGTAAAAAGTTTGCAATTAATTCGTTCATCGAGCAGCTAAACGATTCTCTATAGTATATCATCCATTGACAAGCAATAACAAAAAAATAACTCAATACTTTTTAACAAACAGATCGCTATCTTATGTTAGAGTCATTAGAACTTGTATTTTTTATCATTTCCTTTAAATTCAACAATTAGACAACATGAGATTTGCTTGCGCCGGAACACATTGAGTAATATCCGGATACCTACTTACACAGTGTTATGGTTCTATTTGTAACAGACTGTATACAAATATTACATATTGTACATCGCGAGCGAGAAAAAGATAAAAAGCCAGGATAACTCGCGCTGAGGTTTTGAAGAAATTGAATACCGTGCATTAGCCGCAGATTACGTTATCACATGTATACACATTCATTTGCCCATAGATACGATCGGCCACATTAATTTTCGTAATCACGTGACTTCATCCGCTGCGCTCGTACTGCAATTCAGAAAATTGGCACTTATGGAAACATTCCTTCTCTGAAAATTTACTTTTCACATCGGTTCTTTTTTTTTGCGGTGCGATGTAAATTTAACAGAAATCTACGTGCAAAATACACGTCTAAAACGGAATAAAGAAATCGTAAAATGATAAAAATTTTATGGCAAGGACCTGTGCTTAGAATATTTCTATTGCGATAAAATTCATTTGAAAATTTTCAAAAATACAAGTATTTTGTCTTACCCAAAATTGCACTCAACAAAAAATCAGAGTTTCCTTACGATGTAAATCGTCAATGCAGAAAGATATAATATAATCTTTAGATTAAAATTTTATGATTTGACAATGATATCGGATTAAGTAATATTTCAATTCCCGCATCCAAATACATTTCCACTGGTCAAATTGTAATCGAAGCGCGATCAGTCATAATCTCAGCCTTATATATATATATATATGATGCTCGAGCGATAGAAGCGACATTTTAATTCTATTATAGCATCATTTGAAAATTTGCTAAGATAAAGCCTCTCGGCTCTATACGTATCCTGAAATCAAAACTCGTCATTCAGCGATAAATCAGTACAGAATCGAATGATGTTTTTTTTCTACAATCGACAGTAATTTTCAATCAGACCGGCAATTATCTAATGCCGCGCTCTGTTTTTCCACACATTCTAGCTAGAGTAAAAAAAAGGCCGAGAATCGTCGCGTCGCACACAGAGTAAATACATATATATTCCACCGAATTCCAGCTCCCCTCAAAACCCCAACCATCCTCTCTCTCTTCCACGTCAAGCTCAATACACGAGAGCAGCATTACGCATCCACTTACTTACATTACCTTATACACACTCGAGCAAGAGATCAGCAATAGCAGCAGTAGCAGCAGCAGCAGAGAACACTATATAACTCACTCCTCCCGCGTACACACAGAGAAGTCGCTTTGGTGCGTGACAGAGAGGTCTCGAGGCGAGCAGCGAGCGAGCGAGCGAACAAGCGCAAAAAACGCACACACACTTACACACACACATATAAGCGGAGCGGCTCTCGTTATTCAATTGACGGTTATACCCCGCGCGCTCACGCGGTACAAAACCGCCGCCTCGGACTCGCTGGCCAGTCGGACTCGGACATCCATCCCAGGACCGCGATATGCCGGCATCCGCGTATCTTCTTTAGAACCTACATATATATATATATATATATATACAATAGCGGCCAGCGACGATTCGAGTCCTATCTCTCGAGGTAGGCTGCAGGAGCTGGCGAGCCGAGCGAAACCAATACGATGAGGATAAAAAGGTGGTGCGGGAGTCGCGGCGAGTCTGCGGTGCATCAACCGCGGATCGAGGAGACCGGTAGGAGAAGAGATTTGTGCCGATCGTTATCGAATTGCCCTGCCGATTCTGCTGTTCTCGCCCGCGCAATAATAATAAGTGCAGCGTAATCGCGCGACCGTCGAGGTGTTTCGCTTTATACGTATATCTATATATCGAGTGATAAGGACGACGATTCACATTGTACGATATAATACACTGTTGTAAGGATTGGAGAGTTTTTTTGTGTGTGTGTGTGTGCGTGTGCGTGTGCGTGTGCGTGTGCGTGTGTGTGTGCATTTCTTGTTATATACGGGGATCCAGAGAAGAGGGAGAAAAGTGGCCGGATGGTACGAAACGAGCGATGCCATTGCGATAAGGCCGACATGGCGGCCGATCTTTATACGAGCGGCTCCCTCAAGGGTGCCACCGATCACAGGTAATGTCGCCAATGATTAATGTATATACTGGTTAGTGAATTGGTTCGAGCGGAGCTTTTTTTTAATTTGGATGAAATTCTAACGAGCATATAACGATTCGTTATTCCATCGGACCATTTGATTTGTCGATTTTTCAATATGTGTAGGAAAAGTCAATGTAACGTCTAATGCATGTTCAGCCATAATTTTTGAACTTTTTTCGTAATGAGTGTACAAGTCTATTTCATATCTACAATCATTCCCGTGCTATATTATGAACCAACGGAAGTCTCACTTTATTTCTACAGTACCTATATGTCACTTATATACGATGTGATTCCGACAGATTTCTTTTTCAAATGACAAACTCTTTTACTAATCTAATATATGGATAATAATTAAGTTAATTTTATATATATTTTGCGCTCGTGCAGTCCAGGATAATTATTCATTCGAATTAAATATGCAGTACGACAAAAGTATTGTTTATAAAGTTATGAGTTTTTTTATCATCCTCTGTGTGAATAAATAAATGTATATGCAATAGAAAAGGTGTAACTACATTTCCTTATTTTCAAGACAAAGCGTACATAAAAATTCATACTTTTAGAATATAACGAGTATTTTATTACACGTATTGCAAAAAATTGAATGGGAAAATATTACAAAATACTATCGAAATCTACAGTTAAGCATGTAATAATAAATTTTTTGTGCATGTGTCAAGCCACTTAAATCTTTAGTGAATTACATCTGAAGAGGATAAAACAAATTTAGATTAGATAATGCTTGCGTACACTGATTAATTAAAATTGAAATTGATTAAGATAAGGAAAGTAATCAAATATTTACATTTACAGCGCTTTAAAAGTTTAAAAATTGCTTAAGCAGTGAAAGTGCTTAATTTATTTAATACAATGGCAAAATACAATCATGTATACATCATTCGTTATTGGGTTATCCTTCAGCATTGACAAAATGCAAATTGTAAATTCAATTTGATTTAATGCGTAATCTTTTAAATGAAGCGTTAAATTAATTAAATTATGAAATTTTTCCTTATGTTTCATAAGTTAAATAATAAGTAGTCTCGACATCGATAAATTACTATTAAAATAAATAAAAATTCATCTGTCGAAGCAGCTCAATGTCCAGGCTTGAATTGCATCGCTCAATGCTTTTACGCGGCAAAGTATATAAAGAGCTTTCAAGAACACATCATTATTTACTGTTGCGATTCCATGAACGGGGCAATTTTTCAATTTCCAAAGGTGCCAAAGTACCAGCGAGCTTTTCTTCAAAACGTCTATTATCATCGATCGTATAAAATATTTCCCGTTATATACACCGGATCATTGCCGTTTCGAACGGTAAAAAAAATGGCTACTGTTATACAATGTATCATTGTAAATTGTTGAAAAAAAGCTATACAACCGTTATTAAGCTCGAGTATATATCCCCAATAAAGGCCGAATACGCAAGTATTATACACAAGAACGAAACATGAAAAACGCTCCGCCGATATCCTTTTTTTCCCCTTCGTTTATTATAAAACCGCGAGCGAATCTGCGGGAACAATAAGCCGCGGTGTGAACGAACACGGGGGGAAAAAAAGGAAAAGACAAAAAATAAATAAAAGACCGAGAACAATCGGTCGCGATAAATTTTTCCTCGCGCGCACAATATTCTGTGTGCCTATATGCGCCTTGGCGCACTCTAACCTTGCAAAACGATGCGCGCACGTACACGTACGAGTAAATGTCTCTGTGTATGTGGACAGTCGGAGAGTCCGCCCCCGCTGCACATGCATAACACTGCTGCGCTGCAGCCAATGTCAAGCTCGAGAGAGTGACTTCCGATAACGGTTTGGAGTTAAAAGGTGCCC
>UELV01178990.1:566-20436 GCA_900490015.1 Megastigmus stigmatizans | reverse complement strand
CTTTACGTATGACACACATATATATTGCGATACGTACATGTAACGGCTTACGCAGTATTTATAAATAGCGATTTTGACGATTTCCCGTTTATTTTTCTCTTTCTTTCTTTTTTTTTTCTTTTTAATGAAAGCTCATCGCACTTATCTTTGAACAGTTGTTCTCTGTTTGCGCCAGATCGAGTCGCACGACATTCCTAATCTCGACGGATCACGATATATTTCCACTCACTGATGTTTCTCTCTCTCTCTCTCTCTCTCTCTCTCTCTTTCGTTTTTGCTCGTGTGGGAGAACCTTGCCGTGTAAAAGATAAAGGGGAAAACGTGTGACATTTTACCGCACTCCTCTTTTTCAAGTTCAGCGCAATATTTGAATAGTTTTAGTAAGTTTGAGCTGCTTGATAATGTTGATGAAAAAAAGACTGCGTTTTTTCACTTGCAATTGATCAGATATAGATTATCAAAAAAAGAACACGAAATTAATGAAATAATATCGCATCAAACTATAGCGATGTAGTCGAAATTTCTGCGGATACTAATCGAATTTAGAGCATCTGCAGCTCGCAAATAAGTGATGATAGCTGCCAATTTCGTAAATCAGCAATAATTATTCAAACTAACGTAAATAATACAATTTTGCAGAAATTTCCAATCAGATATTTCTTCATTTTTATATAAAAATCTTGTACATACGACCAGTGATTTTTTTAAAAACTTTAAAAAACATCTCTTTAAAAGTCACTGACAGACGGACAAATTTTTTACGATAGTTTCGAAACCTTTCCAACTGCTGATTTCCTCATTGAGCATCATAATCAACATTAAATACATTTAACTGCGTCGCTCTAGCAACAATGCACAAGTAATAACGGTCGGAACCGAATTCAAATATCAAACCAGCATAAGTGAACTTTTCTACTGAACCAACATTTATCATCAAAAAAAATGTTTCAATTATTTGCATCGTACATCATACAATTTGCAATCTACCAAAAACCTCTATGACTCCTTCGATCCCAATTCTCGTATGAAGGCCCATACACTTGCAGCCAAACTGTATTTTAAGTATCCAAACGAACTAAAATCCGATGTCAAGGTCTGAAACCCACACACACACATACGCACACAAGTCTCTCGTCGGATGCCCTCGTTACGTCACGATATCTTGACTTTCCGCAATCTATCGGCTCGCGGCGCGTGTATACACACGAAATTCTCTTTAGCACTATGCAACAGCAGCAGCAGCGAAAGCTCGGATCTCTTGGTGCGGTTATAAGAACAGTTCAAAGGCGCTGGCGCCGCGCGCGTAACGCCAACGACTATATACGAGATAACGCGCGCGCCTACTACGTATCCCCGACAATTAATAATAATTAGCGCAGTGTATATATATACACGCATCTTCCCTCTCTATCTCTATCTCTCTTTGCTTTACGAATTTAAAGTGCTGTGCGTCGCAGAGGCGAAAGTTTCGGCGCCGCTATACCGAGAGTTTGATCGGCTTTGGAGATTCTTGCGTTTCGAGGACCTCGCGCGGCAAGAAGAAATTTGACTTCGTCCCGTGAATATATATATATATATAGTGAATAAAGTTCAAGTTTAAAATTTGAAACTTTCATTCCTTCTTCGCGGATCATCAAAAGTAAGACTTCTATAATAATACCTATACAAGTGTTTTGTACGTCTTCAGGGTCGTTGGCATCTTATCCACGGAGATACTATAAATCAGCTGTGAGTATAAAAAAGAGGAAGTGGTCCATATAAAATCAAGGAAAAATTTTCGGAGGTACACGAACGCGATTGCGTTGTAAGCGGCACGTGTGTGTGCATATATAATACACTCGGTCTCGCGCACTCGTGCAGTTACCGACTGCGTCGTCGTTTATTTAAATCGGCCCGTGTGTACTTACTCCCGTGAGCGCGTCTGCAAAAAGTGTGTATCCGCGTATACATCGAGCGCATTCTCAGTTGCGGATACTTATTCGTTCTCGGCTTATAAAGCGCGACGCTTTTCCTCCTGTTCGCTCCGGTCGAGAGACGATCCTTCATTTCTTTTACCGAGGAAATATACGTCGTCGTGTGTCTTTAGTGTCGATTTTTTCATTTATACTTTGGCTTTTTAAACGCACTTTGAAAGTTAAAATCTGTGTTTATGTATGAGTTATTGCGGGAATTGGTGGGAAATGATTGGCGCGTGACTTTTATATTTATAAGTGATTATATAGAGGTTTTGGAATAATGGTTGAAGGAAAGGGCGATACGATAGCGTACGTATAAGAGAAGTATGATAATATAATTATTTGTTGCTGGTGACGTGCAACAAATCGTTTAGTTCGAGGTGTTAATTGCAATTTTTTAGTATCTTTAGTACAGGTGATATAATTTAAATGTATAAATCCGCCTGTTAACAAGTTAACGTTTACTGTTAAAGTAAGTCATAAAAGTGTCGGGAAACAATCATCCGCTTCTAGCTATATTCGAAGTAGTATTTTACTCCGCCGCACAGTTATCTGGATCGTTATATAAGGTGAAATCTACATCGAGAAGCGTAGTAAATTTTTTTTAATGAAATCCTATTTCACATCAATGTTTGTATTAGCATTGGGGTTCGAACATTTCTGAACAATTCAGATAAATATTAAATAATTATTTTACACGATGAAGATGAATAGCTAAGTTAAATTTGACACTTTACTGAAAATGTCAGACTCGCAAATGGTTAAAAATAATTCGTCCAAAATAATTTTGTCTGTCGTTAAAAATTGCTGGTCCACTTAATGAGTTTCGACGTGCGAGACACGATATCGAACGAGAAAAGAGTTACTAATTACTACTATAAATTTCTACGGGAGCGTTTAACGCCGCTTAGTTAGCGTCTAACGAAAACTCGTAACTCTCGTAGTCGTAATTAACGCAGGACAAAAGTGGAACTCGATAAACCGGTAATCACGTATTATTTATTAAGATCATTCCTTGAACATATAATGTAGGTAGTTTCTTTACTATGAGACACCGTCAATTTGCATGAATGAAAACTTTGGTCCAGTGCACGTAATAGGATTATTTGAAAAAAGAAACGTCAATGGAGCATTAAAGCGTTTATAAGTGCAGCCTTATTAGTTGGGTGTTGGAATTAGGTGACAAGCCGCACGGACCCAGTGACTCGAGCAATAATTCGTCTAGCGTTTTATAACGACTCTCAACAGCTTCGCCTTCGGTGTTTTTCCGACGGGTTAATGCGCTTATTATTAAGCGCTCCGTTTCTGTATACATACTTGTAACAAAAGTTGAAAACATATTGTGCGCGACCTTTTAAATTGCTGCTCAAGCCTCGCTCGACCTCCTTCATTCAAATAAGTTATAGTTGAGTTTTTTTTTCTTTTGCTGTCGTTAATCAACGTCTAATTAGGTTTCGAGTCGCGATTCATTTTGTATAAGAGGATAAAATGTCCGAAGTTAAACGTTACGACTTCATTGAGTTCCTGCATTTCAATTCTTACAGTTTCTCGATAAAATAAACAGAATTTTAATTTTTCAACAGGTGTGCATCCTGTTCGATCACCTCAGAAAGTTTATATACCATTTTCTCATCCGTACTCGCACAGTTATAAAAATTTATCGGTTATATAGGTACTTTTTATTCACGATGAGAGAAATGCTGTATACTTTTCGAAAATTGAAGTATTAAACTCACATTCTTTTGTTATAATCGTAATTTGTACCCTTATTTCTAATTGCGCGCAAATCAACTTTGCTACGATCAAAAAGTCAGTCGTCAAGAGTAAATATATTAAACAAAAAGTGGAAATACTCATATCTTACTATAAAAATGCCGAAACCTCGATGCATCTTCCTCCAGCGACACAAGACCCGAGGCCAAATATAGGGACACACGAACGTCCACTGCAGTGAACCAAGCTCACGTTAGATTTAACCGGTAGACACACCTGTCACACGCAAAAGTCGAGAGTTGCGCCGTCGATCATCGTCGCCCTTTTTATATATACGCTAGCCGACCGTGTTAACAAGCCCGCGTAATCCTGATGGCCGTGCGCGCGGACTTCCGAAAGAGCCCCCAAATCCTCGAGCAAATAGTTGCCGGCTAGATAAAGCGACGTAGACCAAAACCCCCTTCCCCCCGGGCTTATATTAGATTTTTCGCCACCTTCGATATCGATAGCCAACACCGCCATGTATACCCACTTGATATTGGATTCCCCTAATCGAGCTAATTGAAAACAATCGTTATTACTCCCGCGTAGACTGCCGTTTGAAATGTACATGTAACGAGTCGCGTTCGATCGTCATAGCGAGCTTTTTTTGTTCGTTCTATTCTAGGTTATTTGTGCACTGCTGCCGGTTCTGCGATGTATTATATATGGGAAGGACATTATCGAAGCGAGTTTCATTGAATTTGAGATATTTTCTAATCTATTCTTTTTTTTTGTTTATATCGTCGTTGTATACGGAAAATTTTCAAGTGCAGGGCTACGACTCTTGAAAATTCTCCGTATACAATGAATACGAAAAAAATGAATTGAACCCGTTACTTTTTCTTGGCTCACTAGATTGAACTGGTACAGGGAAATAATTGCGCTCGAGATTAAAAGTTCATTAAAAATCCAATGAAACTCGTGATTTCATCTCGATTAATGGAACAAAGCTTTTTTTTTATAAGCCAAAATTTGCCGAGTGATATGCGAGAAATGTTGAGCTATCAAATTCGTGAATTATCGTGCCACACACCAAACACTCACATCTTTGATTGCCACAATATATAAACGATACTAAAACCCGAATGAATTTGTTTTCCGCGTCAGCGAGTGAATCTTTCACCGCCGAAACTCTCCCCAATAAACAATGCGACACAACCACACACATTTGCAGCGCGTCTTATACGCACTCGCGCGTATACAAATTGATTCCACACTCTCTCTCTCTCTCTCTCTCTCACTTGTCCCCTCTACCCCAGGCAAGCACCGATTGATCTTCTCACGTGCTTCTCGTTGAGGAGCCGGCCCCGCGCCGGTTCTCCTTTATGCACACACACACATGCACACATACACACGCTCCGTCGCCGCGCAGCCTCTGGTCAAAGTATCGGGACAGTCTTCGACCGCCTATGCTCCATAGCGCGATATAGTATCCGCTCGTTCGCGCGCGACTCATAAGCGAGAGAAAAAGAGCTGGTTTTTTTTCCTCTCTCGCGTGAGCCCGTTAACGCCGAGTTTTACCGCCTCGGTATATAATCGAGCTTTTTTCTCGCGCATAAGTGTGCATTATTGTCCGCGGCCTTTTATACATTCTTTTTTTTTCCCTCGGATTCCAGCTTGAGTCGCGTGATTTTCTGTCTCGCGAGTGCGCGCACGAGTTATAAGGAAGCGATCTGGTCAGGGTTAGTTTGAAGGCCCGCGAAACAAATGTTCATTACATGTATACTGTGTTCGACTTTTTCTTTTTCTTTTTCTTTTTTGTTGATAAATGAATGATATGGTTGTGTCGAGGCTCGAGAATGATTTATGAAAATTAAATAAGTAGTCGGATAACTTTCAGGTGCGTGCAGATTTAGAGAGGCAGTGAGTTTTAACAAAGTCTCAACGAAACTTAATCGGTTTTTATAACTTGTACCAAGTACTTGTATACCAAGTATATACGATAGTGCTAAAACTATAAATTACACTTTACACGATGTATAATAGCTAAATAAAGAGTTTACGTAACGAGCAGGTTCCACTGAATTGAATTGTAGTTTTAATTATTATCGTTAGAGCTGTTAGACCAATCGTTTTACACATAATTATTTGATTGTTTTTCCAACAAAAAACTCTATACATATTGAAGAAAGATTTGCGTCGGTATATACCGGGACAATGGAAGGTTTCATTTAAAATCAGCTTTGCAATAAAGCAAAAACATGAAAAGCTGTAACATATATATAAAGTTGGCTAGAATCAAACCGCATTATCGATTACTTTTTTTATCAAGAACGTTTTAAATTATTGAATCGTCATTGCATCAGCCGAATGGCTATTGTCAATCTTATCGGATCTAAAGCCCATTGTATTGCAGCGAGTATATGTATATACAGAATTATTGCTGGATAATCTCTGACTGATTTATTAATCGAGGTTACAACGTTAAAGCTTCAATTTTCGTGTACATATAAAAATACGATGAATCTTGCAGGTATCGATATATTCATTGTAAACCCGTAATTTGAAAATCAGCCGGTTTTAGTTCCATTCCTTCTTCTTTTCTTTTTTTTAATTTCTTTTGAATTTTCATCAAAAAACATATTCCTCGCGAGTTATTATTCTCCGTCTATACGAGTGAGCACGAGTTGATCCTTACAAGCTCCAATCTCTTTCTCTCTTTGACTGTCTATCTCTGCAGGAAAATCTCGCCGGACATCCTGCCGTCCTGCTCGCAGGGAGTCTTCCGTCAGCGGTCCTTCCGCTCGTCGACGACCCCGACGTCGGCGGGCACAAGTTCAGGGACGACGTCGAGCACGACGTCGAGCGCCACGACCACCACCACCACCACCGCGAGCACGAGGACGCAGCTGCTCGCCTCGTCCAAAAATACCCTCAAAACATCCCTGGCCGCGCTGCTCGCCGACAACAGTCTGCCCAGCGCCAAATCCACGCGCAGAACTCCATCGAATCGACGCTCTACGGTGAGAACCCACCAGTTTTCTCTTTGTTTTGTTTACTCTGCCGACGGTGCAGCGCTTGTGTGTTTGTGTACTTACGCTCGATGTAATGCGATTGAGTGGAGTTTGCAGCTTTTGCTCAAGGAGAGTCTGAGAGAGTGGAAAATTACTGCCTTCGAGTTAAGAAAGTTTAACATGTGCTTGTAGGCCTCGAATGAAGTTCCACTTGATCTGTCTAAACATTAAAGTATAAACTTTTCATAGGATTTTAAAGGAAAGAATTATTTTAATCCAATATGTATTTGATTTTATCCGATGTTCGCGTGACTGTACGTGTATTTCTTACTGGAAAAGAATATTGAGATTGTTCCATGCGCGATAACAAACTTTAACTTATTAGTATTATTTTAAGCATTCAATTTCATTATTTATTCTCTTTTCAATTTTACATAAGGAACATAACGAAGCACGCACCGTGACGATTCAATTATACGGATCAGTTAAGACCTACTTGGCGCCTATAACTGACGCTTACTTTGAGTATGAGTAAATAAACGCATCGCATACGTATGTATAATACTTACGCTTCTCTTAAATGCTTCGAAAATTATTGCAAAGATGGTTTAGCTTTTATACAACAGTAATTAAACATTTTCTTTATAGAATGTTCAATTATCCTAAATCGTGTTTTCCTTTCGCTAATGTCTATTTAATAGCTTGAATAAATTTCGATAAAAATCTACATGTGCAGTTCTTACACAAATATATTAATAAGATACAAAGAGGAAAAGTAATTAGGATATTCGCGAACAATGTATAAAGAATTCGAAATAAATGTTTCCTAAAAATAGAGGAATATTATTTCAATTCATTTACACAAATAATTGAAAATTAATCGCAAGATATCCAAAGATAATCTTCTCTGTTTGAAATAATAAGAATATTATCAATAAAGGTGCAATAAACTAAGTACGATCATATATTATAATAAAGTGCGTGATGCGTTATTCGTGTAAAATTCATTCGGATTCGAAATATTTTATCGAGGGATATCCTTTCACATCGAGTAGAATTCAAGTTTGCACATAACGGAATAGACATATTTTTTATGTACTAAAAAAAATAGATTGGTTTTGTCGAAAGATTTGTTTTTAAAATGTAAAAGTGTGTTCCTAGAGCGCAGTAATCATTCATTATATGTATCTGTTTATAAATGCAAATATAAATGTCGATATGGTAGACATCTGCAATGGTCTCGCAACCTCCCCTTATAAGGGTCAACAATTAAAAAATCCACACGCGCAAATATCCTGCAATATCTAAAATATTCACGAGGCCAACATTGTTATACCGGTTACACTTTCGGTTACCATGAGAAATAATCCCTCTGGTCTGACCCGGTCCGCAGAACTCACAGAAACAACATCAACAGCAGCAGCAGCAGCAGCAGCAGCAGAGCAGCAACGTCGATCGCTCGAGCTCATCCACCTCGTCGTCGACTACGTCGACGCATCAGCGACTCGGCGGCGGCGGCAGCTTTGCACGACGCTCACGCTTCGGCTATACGGCACTGGCTAACAAAATGGCGTCCGCGAGCACGACGGCGCCCGTTCAGGGCTGGCCCAACGCTAAGGACGACTACGAGCTGCGCGAAGTCATTGGTAAGTCATCAACCTTTTACACCCTAAATCATCGTCCCGTACACGCGTGTAAACGATTGGCATTACAATTAAAGCATCGAATTAACTGTCTGGGGGACATGTGGAAATGGGACGAGACGTCCGAGAGCCTGTGCTGCTGCTGCTGCTGCCTGCGGTGCACGCGCGCGCGCGCGCCGGCCTTATTTTATATACATATGCTTCGCAGCTCGCGGTATACCCTCGCGCCTGTGTATATATACGCGTGAGTGTTGTGTCTGTGTTGTCCGTGTCTTTCTGAAGCGGAGTGTAATGGCGCTTTTCCACTTTTGCTTGTCACCGCCGTCAGACACTTGACTCTGTGCGTTTTGCATTTTTATTTCACTTGCCGAGATAAGATCTTCGCGAGATTGCAATCTGGGACGGAGCACTTTCGTTTATTGGAGAAAATGCGAGGGTATCCGATTCTTTTTTTTCTTTTTCTTTGGTTTGTTTTGTTGATTGTGGAATTAGCAACTTTTTGGTTCCTATTGTTCATTAATTTAGTTACTGAGATTTTGGCATGTATCACTGCTACCTGTTATGCATGACAGTTATGAAAGTCATCGCTGTAATTTATTATCATTCTGGGATAGCATTTTGCGAGGAGATAGCTTTTCCTTTTATCACTTGTATGGCATGTGATTTTTAAGGTCTTCCTTTCAATGCTACATTTATTTCTAGAGTGCTACAAATTTTGTTATTGTTTTTATGAATATTTTTTTAAAAAGTGTACACTTTTTATTCATTTCTTCAGCAGGTTTCCGTATATATTATTTAGTTTAATATCGAGTGCGTTGGTTATTTAATTTTTATAGAAATTATATGTTATAGTTAAAAAATAGAAATAAATAAAAATATTCATCCATCTTTTAATTATTACTTATTTTTAATAAATGTTTAATTAATTTATAATTAATATCTTACCTTATTTATTTTCGCAGATTGGCAATTTTATTTTTTATTTATTGAAAAATTTATTTATGTTCTTTTCGGAATGTATTACTTATATTTTGTTTCATTATTAACTTATTTTTATAACTGTAAATATATATATATACAAATCTATCTTCATATCTTTAAAAAATTAAAATAAAAATTCAAGTCTGAAATAGAATATTCCCATTTTACAGAGAGTAAGTTTGTGAATTATAATAGTTCAGTAATGTTAAAACAAAGTAAATTTTTAAAATTCATTGGTCTAATTACTATAAAAATTACGATTTAAAAAGATTTTAAAGAGGTTATTTAATTAAGAACTTTGATACAAGTACAAAAGCAGCTTAAACAAAATGGGTTTGAAGCCATTTTCATTAATTAATATTAATATCGTTTAAAACAATTTTAATGATATCATCTCAATATCAATAACATTGTTTCAAAGAGAACTAAAAGGAACAGTTTATCATCTTCTTAGCACCTTTGTCATGTGTTCATACTTAGTTCTGTCTCTGTTTCAACTTCTCGTTTCAAATGCTTATAAGCTCTTACTGTTATGATTTGTTACATAAAAAGTATACACACGCGCGACGTTTCCGCGAAAACATCAAGGCTTCTCTAAGAGGCTAGGAAATGCTCAGAGTTCGATGAACTTATGTAGTAATGACATTTAGTACTGTAAACGTGCAAGACAACTAGCTTTAATTTTTGTTTGACATAATCTAATTTGCATCTCAACTGAAATACCAAGAAATAATTTTGTTGATTTAGAAAGAATGTTTTTCTTATTTCATAGGAGTTGGAGCAACTGCAATAGTGCATGCTGCATTCTGCATACCTCGGCAAGAGAAATGTGCAATAAAACGAATCAATTTAGAAAAATGGAACACAAGTATGGACGAGTTATTGGTGGGTTTCTATAAATTGTACTATAAAAAATAAAAAATAGAGAATAGTTTTTTTCTATATAAACAATAAAATTTTATTTTTAATTACATTTCAATATTACAATTTTTATATTCAATCAGTCAAATTATGTAACATTAAATATTTCCTTGTAATATTTCGTTATTACTTTTTTTTATAAAAGTAGTTTTATCCTATTTATATATTGCTAATTTTATTTTACAGAAAGAAATTCAAGCAATGTCCTCATGCAATCACGAAAATGTTGTAACCTACTACACATCATTTGTTGTAAAAGAAGAGCTGTGGCTGGTACTCAGATTACTTGAAGGTGGATCTCTATTAGACATTATTAAACATAAGATGAGAACTACCAATTGTAAACATGGAGTTTTTGATGAAGCAACGATAGCAACTGTACTTCGTGAAGTACTCAAAGGTCTTGAGTATTTCCATAGCAATGGGCAGATCCACAGGTTCACTAATTTTTATTCTTATGATTCTACTTACTTAAATTAAAAAAAGTATTTTCATTAAGATAAATAATTGTAATACAATTTTTTAGGGACATTAAGGCTGGAAATATATTATTGGGAGAGGACGGTACGGTGCAAATAGCGGACTTTGGAGTAAGCGCCTGGCTGGCTACCGGTCGCGACCTTAGCAGACAAAAGGTCCGTCACACATTCGTCGGCACTCCCTGTTGGATGGCGCCCGAGGTCATGGAGCAGGTGAGAGAGGAAAGTTACATTCCAGTTTCTTAGCCTGCGCGTTAAATTTTTTGATATGTTCACTTGGTTCTTTGTTATAAATGCAAATTGATGTTGCTGTGCTCTTGATTATTTTTTATTATTTTGTATGAATAGTATTGTCCATTTGTAATGGCAAAGAAGTTTCGTACATAATTAGA
Organism: Megastigmus stigmatizans; assembly: GCA_900490015.1. Taxonomy (NCBI): domain Eukaryota; kingdom Metazoa; phylum Arthropoda; class Insecta; order Hymenoptera; family Megastigmidae; genus Megastigmus; species Megastigmus stigmatizans. Next base: position 9,356 of record UELV01178990.1, on the reverse strand, counting down.
TGCGGTTTGTGATTGTTTTTGACTTGATAGTTATGCATGATCATACTTGTATCTTGTGCATAATTGTTTTCTCTGCTGTTTATAAGACAACATGTTCTATATGTGATTATGTATGAATTTTTTTGTTACTTTAGCTCGGTGGAATGTATATTTTGTTATAAGCATAGCTTTCAGTGCTGTTCCAAGCTTTCTTTCATCATTACTGGTATCTTTGTTCTCTGTATAAAAACTTGTATAAAAAAAGTGCCCTGTTACTTTCTAAATGTCTTAATCAGCATGAAATATCCCATCTGTGGATGAAGGTTTGCTTTTGCAATGTAGCTTTTTATTATTTGTATATTCATTGGATCGTGGCAGTTTGAAATACGTATATGTGTGGCAAGAAATATGATGTACAAGAGTATGAATAAAGAAGTAAAGTGTATATACTAAATTGAAGAATTTTATGTAACAAAAAATATCTTTTCACATTCATAAATTTTAAAATGAACATCAAAAATGAAGTGATGAAAGTGAAAATAATAGAAAAAGAATTAAAATATATTATTCTGATACTATTGTTTCAATGTGATATATTGGAAATATTTAAGAAGTGGGAAATTATTAATTTTTCAAATTTATGAATAACTCTTAATGTGAATAAATTAAAAAGAATTAGGTCAAGTGCAATCAATAGAGCCTTTGTTTTAATATCTATTTTAAAAGAGCAACTATAGACTAAAGCTCTACAGCCTATAGCACACCCTTACGTTTTTTTCCTATAATCAATATAGATTCTTTTTATATGAAATAAACGCATTTTAACTAATTGAAAAGATATTGAATGTTTAGATTAAAAGTTATTCAGTGACACTTGGCTTCTTCATTAATTCTCGATTGCTAATACTCTAAAACTTGTGATGCTTGCACTCAAGTCTAGTAACTTTCGAGATTTTTTTATCTACCAACAGGATCACGGTTATGACTTTAAAGCGGACATCTGGTCGCTGGGAATCACTGCCATCGAGATGGCGAGCGGCACGGCCCCCTATCACAAATTTCCACCAATGAAGGTGCTTATGCTCACATTACAAAATGATCCACCGACACTCGATACAGCAGCCGATGATAAGGATCAGTACAAGGCCTATGGAAAAACCTTTAGAAAAATGATTGTCGACTGTCTGCAAAAAGATCCAACGAAAAGGTGTGCAAATAGAGGTTGAAAAAAGTCTACGATTAAAATTTTTGTCAAGTTTAATACTGTTATAATACGGTTATTCTGTGTAGCAAATTGTTGCAAATGTTGTAATTACAAATATTTTATAAAAATTTCATATTATATAATGTGTAAAATTTTTTAGACCCACAGCAACAGAACTATTGAAACACCCGTTTTTCAAGAAGGCGAAAGACAAGAAATATTTGCAACAGACTCTTGTTGCTATTGGACCTAGTTTAGAAACTCGAGTGCAAAAGGTAATGTCGATTCAGTATTTTAAATACGGTTTTACAAAGCCAAGTTTTCTTTCTTGAATCGATTAACTTTCTGTTGTGATGAAAAGTACTTGAAATTTTGCTTTAGAATTGTTATTTAGATATTATTATAATGTACTAAAATAAATATGTATTCAGGCATCAAAAAGACAACCAGGTACATCAGGACGTCTGCACCGTACAGTGACAGGCGAATGGGTCTGGTCATCCGAAGAGGATAGCGGCGGTTCAAGCGGCGAGGAGAGTAAAGAAGCACTGCCCATCAATCGGATCGAGCGTGACAGCAGCGATGAAGATGGTCCTGATCATGACGACTACTATGGTCATGATAAGACCGAGATTAATCGCAATGTTCTAGCAGCCGACAAGAATGTTCCTATCAATCTAGTGCTCAGACTTCGGTTCGTTGCTTTAAAAGATTTTTCTTTTTTATCGCATATTGGCTGGTTTTTTCCTATATCACATTACTTCGAAAAAATCAATTATGTAATTTGTTTACGTATTAATTTGCAAGTTTAACAGATAAAAACATCACCTCAAAAAATCTTAATTTTTTCATTCGTCAAATGTGAAAAAGTAATTACTTGTCTGAGAAAGAAAACCTGGTAGAGTATAAATAATTTTTAATTAAAATGACTCATTTTTTTTATAGAAACCAGAAACGTGAACTGAACGATATTAGATTTGAATTTGCTGTGGGTAAAGATTCAGCTGAAGGCATTGCTGCTGAATTGGTTGGTGCTAGCCTTGTCGACGGCAAGGATATTGTTGTAATAGCAGCGAATCTACAGAAGCTCATTGACAACGCAGGACAAATCCGCACTGTCACATTTCCTTTGGTAAGCAACAATAATTTAGCTTTTATAAGTACAGTTCAAAATAGATTTGTTAACATTATTTCTTGGATACAAGATCAATTTCTGAGCTATAATTTTCAGAATTTCAACAGTTTCTACTTTATTATTAATGTTTCCTTATTGCATTAGCTATTTTTATAATTGCATATTTTTACATTTTTAAATATCGAATTTTTGTTATAAAATAATAGATAGAAAATCTAGTTATAATTAAAACAGTTTTTGCTCTATTATACAAAATATATGAGCGACTTTAGCGAGAGCAATAAAATGTATTTTATGGATAAAATTTATTACCGTTTTTAACATTAACTGTTTCTATTGAAGGAATAACTCGTAACTTTTTCAAGTCATAAAATAGATTTATCTTATTTTAACGGTATTTGTAATTTTCTCAGTTTGTTAAAGCGGTAAAGATTTACAATAGGCATGACTAACTGTTACAATAATTAATATTACTTTTTGCAGAATTCGGGTCACGCTGCAAATGAAGTGCCTGACGACAAGGCGTTAATTGGATTCGCTCAGATCTCGATCACGGATTAAGTGTTGTTTGACGTTTTATGTTGTACATTTTTTTAAGGACTTCACGACAGTAAATGGAAAGAGTATCGCCTCTTTTTTTTACCCACATCAATGACTGTATATCGAATCAAAGTATTATGAGTCAACAATTCATAAGTGCTAAGATAAAGACATTGGATCATTTTATTGGATAATTAATTGTGCGATTCACACAAACCTCTGTCTTATTTAATTTATGTGGCAAAAGAATAATAATCCGTGTTAACATGTGCTGACACGTTAAAATAAGTTGCATATTATAATGAACTTTTGTCATTTATGCTGGTCTTAGATTTCGAAAACGCGCGACGAAATTTCAAAACTACTAGTTTATATTTAGTTCTACTATTTTTCTTTTTTTTTTTTTTGGATTCATTTTTGTTTCTCTTATTTTCCATAAAACTCTCAAATATGTAAATACTAGCAATAAACAAAGTTAGCTTGCCGCCTTTTATAATCAAACGAAGAGCGTCAAATAAACGAAGCGATGAAGTAATATTTGTAAGACGAGTCCAAGTGATGCATAAATTGTATCGATTTTTAAAAAAAGTCAGAGCATCTTCGATGAAGCTGAAAATTTATAACAAATTACGCGCACTTTAATGAAATTACTTCTACTTCATTCACATAAGATGCAACTTTTATCAATCCTATTCATGCTTTTTTTGTCGTAGGCAATAAGTGACGCGAATAGAAGTACGACAACAAATAAAGAAAATCCTTTTGTACTTAATTCGATAGAGTCGATTAGGCACGCATTGTTTGCCTCTGTAGAATAAACATGTAGAATAACTATGATGAGTATGTGAAAGATGAAACATGCTCACGCAAATTTTAATTCCTCCATTTATGATTTGTATATTTCGAAAACAAAAAAAATGCAAACAAAATAGAATATAACTACTGTATGGGACACCATATTTCAAATGTTATGATATCAATACGTCGTTTCATAAAGATTTATCCTTACTAATGATACCCTTGTTTAATGTTGATTGATACTTTAAAATTGATATTTCTCATGTAAATGTTTCTGTCTTTTTAAGATATCCGTCGGATTTTTGGTTTATGAATCGCCAGATAGCGCAGGAATTAATGTACTCACTAAATAGTGTTTACTCAAGCAAACAATATTTTTATTTATAGCTATTAATTCCGATTAAATTATTGTTTATCCGATATTTTATAAGTGACTGTTTTGGAATTTGGTGAAATTATTTTTGTTTTTATTTTTGGTTTGAGTGATAAATTGGAAACAAATACAGAAATTATTGATTATGAAAAGAATCGAAACATTTTTACTCGTCAAAGCCATTGAACAAGATTTAAAAAAAATTATTCCATATTTCTAATATTATTAATAATTATTCAAATATTGTAATAAACTATTTAGCGATTTTGCATTATAAGAATAATGATACAGACTAAGATTAAGAAGCAATTTCTTTATCTTAAAGTATTTTTTTTTACATTTAACGTCGCTCTATTTATGCACCCATTTGGTGCTAAACAGCGACGGAGTTCTACGGTTTGTTTGTAAACAATTAAACAAAGCACATGTCATTCTTTACAGAGGTGCTTGTATCAGTCGGCCGAGGCTTGAGTGTGAACCTGGGTCCCCCGGACTGAACCCCCCATTGCTCTGCCGACCGAGCCACCGTAGGTCTCAAATCAACCTTATCTTAAAGTAATCAGCGCACTTATTTCTGTCATGTTGTTAGTAAAAATCTATGGATGAAGGAAAAAACTTGTGCTACAATAAAGTATAATTGTAGATTAATAAGCCGCGAACGTTAAAAATTTTATTAACTTTCCTTGCATCAATAAATGTATAGCTGCATTGCGAAAGGCACTACCGAACATACCGTAAGAAATTATAGGTACCTCGTAGCATTTTACAAGTTTTTGGAAATTCGAAATTCGCAAATGACATAGAAAAAAGAGTAGCAGGAATCATCACAAGGGACGAAGAACTCGCTTTAGGCCTATATAATCCGTACTATAAATATTGTGCCTTATCCGAAATATTAGTCCCGAAACTAGATGAACGAAAAATCTAAAAAAGAAATATACTGAAAGAGAAACATCACCCCCATGATAAATATACACATGCACGTATGAAATACAACATGAAAATACACGCAGCTTCGCCGAAGCAGTGCCAAAAGGAGTGTACTGTATGTAGAGATTATGAAAATCAGACTATTTATTTGTATCAATGATTAACATGAAACAACTTTTAGCAAGTAAATTGTATATATTTCATTTTTTCCTATCTGTAAATTAATTAGTATTACTTATATTTTATATACTATTTTAATGAAAATTCTGAAACAAATATTTTTGTCGTGATACTTCTTTTTTAAATCAAAGTTCAAAAATAATTTTTTATATATTATATTATATTATTAGAATTTTTACAGATTGTGAATAAAACAGAAATTCGTTTTTATCAACATTGGAAAAATTAAAAAAGAATCAATCTTTTAAATATTTAAAAGTGGTTAGTGGTTACAGTCGGATATGGTAAGGCTATCTAACTCGAAATAACACTATAATAACAGTAACTTTTCTTCTCTAATTTATAATTTTATTTTTTACACTTATCTAATGAAGTATTTATTTGTTTTTTGTCATGTATGTTCTGGAAATTTTTATTTTAAATTTTTTCGACCTAATCCAAAATGTAAAACATTTTCCACGTTATCGATACTCCGTTATATGACGGTTGACGGACATCCAACCTGTAGGGCTCTTCATTTGGTATATATATAATATAAAAATTATACCTAACATAGTAACATATATGTATATATCTGATAAAGAGTGTAACTAAAATCCTTTATATTTAACTGTATACTCTAGTCGCCAGTGTTATAATTATATTACACTAGTGGTTTTTCACCCTATATATTCCCGCATTCGCATGCTTGTAATGCTTATATGCGGTGTCACAACGAAGATCGACTTATGCCGAACATCTTGATAATCAAAAATATAATGGCAAAAGATGAACCACTATGGTCGAAAATTGCATGTCAAATGCTGATGAATGTGGTTACTCATCCATTTGATTATGCCAAAGTGTTAATCCAGGTCAGTCCTTTTGCTTATCAATAAAAAACCATTTTTCAGTAAACCAAAAGGTTATGTGTTCGCGAATTTTAATAATTTTTTCACTGTTCAATAATATGTGAATATTGTCAACTCATATATTTCTTAGATCGGATATGAGCCTATTGACCCTCGACCTACGACCACTTTATTCGGAAATCCTGCATTGGGCTTGCCGAACATATTCCAATATAGTAAGTTACAGAATATTTGTATTGCTTTATAATTATTGAACCAAATTGTTCCTGAATGAACTTCACTACTCTTTATTATTTCTGATTGTTCCTCAAAATAAATTTAACGCCTATTATTTAGGAGTATTGCTTAAGTTATTAATATGTAAATAAGAAGATAATGAAGCACAAGCAACAATTATCATATTCTTCTATTCCTGGTAATTTTTGAATGGAAGCTACAAACTTTAGATGCACTAACTTACAGAAACTAATTTAGAAATCATGAATATTCTTTTTCATTTTAATATATTTATGTTTTTATTTCAGTTAAGTATATAAAAAATGTGGATGGTGTTGGAGGATGCTATCGAGGTCTGGTACCAAAACTTTGTGCTCAAACAATTTTTGCTGTGGGTTTTGATAAAACTGTCAAGTCAATAGAATTTGAAGATGAACCAGATAATAGTGTTCCAATTGATGATTTAGAAGATAGTGAAAGGTAAAAGATTTTATACAAAATAATTTTATTTTTTATATAACCGTATTAAATTTCTTTTCTCTTATAGAGATAAGAAGTATGTTCAATCATTTTTCAAGACACTAATTGGAAGAACAGTAGGAATTATTCTAAGTCATCCCTTTGATGTTATATCTGTAAGAATGATGGCACAGTTTGTTGGAGGGGAAACAAAATATGTGTAAGTTACAAAAAAAAGTTCATTAAAATATAAGAGATTCATTCGATTTATTTTTTTATAATCTAATATATATTTTTTGTTATTATTAAATCTACAATTTTAATTAGAATAAATATCAATAATTATTAGGCTAAAAATTTTTCATTATTTTAGTACACTTGTAGGATCAGTTGCAGAGATTTATAGAGAAAATGGAGTGTCTGGTTTCTTTGCTGGAATTATTCCAAAACTTATAGCCAGTTCCGCAATTATAGCAATAGTCAGTACTTCAACTTATTTTATCAATAAATACTTCATTCACGATAGAGAATTGAGAACTTTTACTTCAACTACTATGGCAGTGAGTATTATATATTCGATATGTTCAATAATAAATCGATATCCATAAATCCATCAAAATATATTGCATGTATAAAATTTATTTAGTTAGAATTAAGATTAATATAATTTTATATTTTATAGTTCCTTGCAGCTACAGTTACTTATCCTTTCTTGGTTGTTTCTCAATGCATGGCAGTCAACAATTGTGGGTAAGTATTAGTTTAATTTTTCAAATAATTTTATAAAGTTAAAAGTCATATTTTCTATTTTTATATTGTATTAACTAATAGTTGATATAGAATATTAATTTTATCATTGAAAAAAGAAGCATAGGTAGTCGAAACTAATCTTTTAGATTGATTAAATATTTTAATATTAAATTTATTAAATACATAAAAGATTTTGATATGTACATTTTAAAGACTTTAATTTGGCTAGAATCAATTCATTTATTATTTTATAAACTTTGATTTCATTTTGTTTTTATTTTATTCAAGAAATTGGATGCAGAATCTAAAATAATTATTTTTGTCTATTTTTTGTTAGTTTGGCTGCTGGTGAACCACCTATGATGCCAATCTATGTAGACTGGTCAGACTGTTGGAGGCATTTATCCAAGACTAAGCAGCTGAAACGAGGTAGCAGTTTATTGTTGCGGTACTACACTGGTCCACAGGTTATCGTTAGTGGACGATCTTTCGCTGACAAGACTGGCCTCTATATGAATAAAATTGATTAAAAAGAAAAACAAATGCTACAATCGCTGCCGGTGCGTGTGTTTTCGAATTAATATTAATTTATGCCACCGCTATATTTTAGACCAATGCATTTAACAGCATTAGAGAATTCAGGTGTGCATTAATAATAAAACACAAAAACAACAAGAAAACTAAACAATATGATGATGCGCCGTACGCTCGTTTTAATGAATTATAGATGTTGTTATTCTGCGCCAATTGTTCATGTAAATACTTATTTATTCGAATTGCTTTTAAAGAGAGCGATTCGATTACAAAACTTCAATTTTATTCGTGTTCATAAATGAGTAAAAATGAAAAAAAAAATAATAATACATGCAGTTATAATGCTTGTGAAGATTAGAACGTATATATTCATCATTTTGATTTCCTTTTTATTCTAGAGAATAGAAAATGAAAATAATATTTTTGTTTTTGTATTTGTAAAATACTTTGTGATTATAGAAGAATTTAGAAAACTTGATTAAACGATAGTATGAAAAAAATAAGAGTAATTTTATTAATATAAATTAGACATTGTTTTTTTTATTAAGTATTAATTTCTTTTTTTATGTATTGTATAATATTGTTTTATGTTATTTTTAATTTTTAAATCATAATGCACAGGAAATGTTATGAAAAATTCAAAATAGTATTTTACAAATATGGGTGCATGCCTTGAATAGAACAAAAAGATAATAGACGGTCTATAGCAGTTTTGTTTTGTACTTGATTGAATAATAATCGAAACTTTTTTCCCAACAGGATGAAAATTTTTATTTTCTATTTACCAGCAAATAACTCATTACCTCTTTATTTTTTTAGGACATTACATATACATATATAT
>UELV01178983.1:0-14939 GCA_900490015.1 Megastigmus stigmatizans | reverse complement strand
ATTATAAAGTCTGTCAATCCTACTGCTATCAGGTCGATTAGAGTGTGTATATCAATTGATTTGTTCATCTCTAACAAAATTCTCTCTTTCTTTAAAGCGTAATCTAACAATGGGCCGTTTAGATATTTGAATAAAATTGCATACTTAATTGGTGACCAACCTTTGTCTGCATACGTTTCACAGAAATTCTTTTTCCAAATCTCCCATTCAGATGTTATTGAATGCTTTATAAGCATTGAACTATACCAATCCACACAAGAACCTTCCAAAAATAATCTAAAAATTTCGATTTTTTCTTCATCTTTTTGTATACCTAGGCGACTGCATTCTTTTTCAAATGTCTCTAACTATTGAATTCCATTACCATTCTTGCCTGTAAACTTTTCAATAATAAATTTTTCTGTTATTTTCTTCAAATTATTTCGCTCACTTTCTTTTTTCACATTCATCGTCTTTTCTGGCGACAGCTTTTAAAATCCTTGGTAGTGTATCCTCTGTTAAATTACTTATAGTTTGCGACTTACTTGTAATCTCTTCTAAATAATAATTACCTAGAATCAAATTTTCTTCTTCATCCATGTAAAATTTCCTCAATTCTTTATCTAATCTTATCCAAATTTTTCTAGATTGGTGTCTTAATTTGAGAGTGGCTTTTGCTCTCTTAAAAGCTTCCGTTTTTATTAGTTCGGAATGATATCCCGCATATTGGTGTTCTTCTGGGATACTATAAATCTCTTCACGTGGCGTCTCAATTGAGGTTTTGGCATATATATTCGATTTTGGATCTTCACTTGCTTTTACTTGGATTTCAAAACGTAGTTTTTCCATTGTTTGTGTCGCTTTTTGCTTTATATTTAAAAAAGTGTTTATATATTCCGCAAAAAGACCATTATTAACAACGAACTGTGTCGATTTATACTACCAGATGATATATAATTCTATTATTCTATAACCAAACTCTATAGCTATAGCTCTCAAGCGTGAATTCTTGACCTGCAATATTCTTGTAATTGGAATCGGTTTCGCGCATCTCTTGGCAAAAGGTGTGAAACCGATCAAAACGGACGGTGTCCGTGCATTTTTATCGGTAACAGAGGTAAATACAAATTTTGAGGGGGCAGAACTTTACATTTCACGAGACCCTCGAAGCGCGCAACTGGAACGGAACAAAAAACATATGTCGAAGTACTTGATCTGTTTATCATCTCGAACTTTATAATAAGTACAATGTTCTCGCTCCGACCGCCAAAAAATGCATTACGCAGATGTAGTGTAATTTTACTCATCAATGGATGATCGCGCAGGTGCCGCACCATCTCAGGATTTTCACGCTTTACATTATCGTACTCGCACTCCCATATGATCGAACTTCGTATTCGGACTCCTAAATATTTTGTAATTCACTCCTGTTTACTGAGTAAAGCCACCTAGTAATACTGTATCGTAGCAGTCACCTAGCTCGGCTGGTAATTGAACAGTCTCACTAGAGCGCACTAATCTTCGGATTTGGGCTTGTCTATCTGCAGTTTTTCGGCCGTGCCTGGATTATCGAGTTCAGAACAGCGATAAAATCATACCTACATAGGTACACCGGTGTATTAAGAAAGTAGTTCGAACTATGACCGAGATTCTGCTCACTACGTGAGTGCTATCTTCACAACACTTTAAGACCGGTAAGGATCATGCCGGAGCCTTTCACGTCCTTCCATGTAAAGGACGGTGAACTGTATCCTCAAAGAGATAAGTAACTGTTCTGGTTTTGCTGGTTACCAAAACATTCAACGTGGAACGAGACAGCAATGACACCATCTTAAGTATCCTAGGCGCCTTGACTCGGTTTGCAGGCTAACGAAACCGCCCGACAGAGGTCAGGAGCGACAATTCAAGCAACTTCCGCGGAAATTTTGGAAGCCGCCCTGAAGCCTACCAAAACTCAACTCCAAAAAAGGTGGATCATGGAAGCTTACATAAGAAGAGTTTTTGACTTTACTCGCTGAGAATGAAATGATCTTCAGCCTTCAAATAGTCCTCTTGGTCCTTTTACTGGCGAACCGTAATATCTTGACGTGCTAACGTGGGGTACCCTACTTTTTTTTAAAAAAAAAGTATCTTCCATATTTTATGTTCTTTCTTGGAGTCGATGGTTCATTTCAAAGTTTTGCTTGTTTTCTTCTGAATTTTGTTCCTTTTATTCAAGAAACGAGGTGCCTTCTCTTTACTGCGGCAAGCCACTGCGAGTGTTGCGCAAGACGCTACAACGAATAGACATGTCCTCCACTGTTAGAACGTGAGCATTTTAACGGTCGCAATAATGTGGATGGAAACAAAATGAATCTTACGGATGAGTTACACGTTCACCATCTAGACTTTCCGATTTACCACAGATTATCAGCGACCAAAATTCAAAGAAGAACTCCTTATAGTAGGTACACTCTTGATCCATGTGCTTCTCAGTCTCATTGCGAAGACAAAGAAACTCATAAAATAACGAAGCTTTCCGGTTTACGAGAAGTTGAAGCTCGGCCCTAATTCCTGGAACTTTATTCTTACACGGAATAACAGTTTTTATATGTGCTAGTATATTAATAGCTTTCAAGAGATTTGAATTGAGACTACCTTGCACCCCATGTAAGCGAAAGTCTGAATTCACTGGGTCATATGACGACCAGTGACTGCGACTTCACAATTTATTAAGCGCATCATGAGAAATCATACAATAATTTATAAAGATAAAAATATCTGTTAGAATAGAAATAACTAAAAGTTTGCTAATGACATCAATAATGTTGTATGTACTGCGAAAAGGTGCTAAACTATTTTCATATTCACATATAGTATCGTTACCGTTTCATTAAGATTAGAATAATTAAGAAAAATGTAAAGAAATTGGTGAAAAGGCCCTAAATAACCTCAAAATGACCGTAATTACACAGTTTTTGCCTGCCCAGAGCACCCATCATGACTTTCTATTATTTCACATTACTCAAGATATTTTATTTTCCAATAGAAGCCATTAAATATCGCCAGTAATATATAAAACTATTAAAAACTCCATAAAAATAGCAAAAATCTGCAACCGGTACGTCATACCTAGAAAATATAAATAAATATAAATAAAAGAATTAACGGAATATTATTATAAATACGAATAAATGAATAAGGACTTGCATACTTATACCATAATTACACAAATTCAAATTTGCGCGCCTACCAGCAAGTCATTTGACAGGTCTCGTGATGGTCAGCAAACAACATCATGAACTGCATCAACCGATGGAGGCACCAACAGGGTCTCTACAACCGATTAAATTTCATCAGAAACATGCTAAAGTACTTAGGAAAGAAGGAGTTAAAAAAGGGATAGATAAAGGACCCAACAAACAGCTAATTCAACACAAATACAACACAGTCACGGCGATACCGAAAAGATGCGTGCGTAGACACCACCGAACACATACATCTTCAAAAAGGAAAATCGACACACATTTTATATTAAAAAACGAATTAACACACGATTTAAAAATGACATGAACACACGGAAAGAACCAGAAAACACTCATGATCACAGAAAAATACCGCACGGCAATGTAAAACACACTCTTTTCCAATAAATACACTGACACACACTACACAAGGTACAGTTTTTCCACGAAAATACTCCATTTCAATGGAAAACCATGTACCTCGGGACTATATAAGCCCAGGACGAGAAGGTATCCTTAGTCACCAGCTCTCACAAGCAAGTAACTAATAGGGGCGGCTTATCCTCCAGGAGAACTTACCCCAAGTCGGACTCTCACGAGTTGCACCGCCGGCTTATCCTTCGTGGATAACTTGGCGAACTCAGTTTCCGGAGGGTTATCCGCAAGGAGACACTTCAACACGATTCGTAAACACTTGCACACTTCCCGGCATTCCACTTAGCTGGTACACGGTTCGCGAATACATATAAAAAGATAGTGTAGCACGGACAGCTGACGGGTAAAGTGCAGCGCGATCAGTTGCTATCGAGTAAACTCAAGCTCAGCTGACCACAGCTGAGTCATCACGAGACATAGTTGCGCGCGCGGCCGCGCTTAAAGCCATAGACTCGTGAAAGCACGCGAAGCTTCACAACTTGTTAAAACCGTAATAGATATCGCATGCGCGACATAGGCTGCGCATAGGATCGACGCGAGATCCACGACGCATATCGCGGAAATATTCGAATTGGATAACCTAAAATTATATAGCTGCATGAAAATAGCATATGTAACACATATATATGTAAATCTCTATAAAAACAATTTATGAATAAACGACTCAATGTTATAAATATAAATGCACTCTATTTATTTGCGAGGAATCAAAGTACCCTTTCATTTGGTACCCCTGGTGGGACAGTGTGTCTGAGAGTGGAGAGATATTCTAGGCGCATATAAAAAAGTGGTTGTTTCTCAAAATTTCGGAAAAAAATTGGGCTAAAAAATTTTTTTTTAAATTTTATCGAATTTTTTAAATTTTTTTTCGAAAGTTTTTATTAATAAAAAATTTTTTTTTGTCGAAAAATTATTTTTTCACCAAATTTCGCCTGTCAAAATTTTTTTTGATAAAAATTTTTTTGTCGAGAATTGAGTGCTTTTCATGGGTGAGTTTCTTTAACGCGAAAAAATTTTTTTTGATAAGTAGATTGTCAAGAAAGAGCAAAAGTCTTAAAAAATTTTGTAGAAGAGAATACAGCAAAAGTTTGGAGGCAAACTGCGAAAACATAGAATTATTGAAACTAGATAGAAATAAACGGGTTTCGATGATCCTGGCGGTATATCATACTATAGGAGAGGATTTCCTATCAACCGTTGCACAAAATGTAATAGAACGGGTCAGTAGGTTAGAAGAGATAAATACAGAACGCGACGATGAGTATAACGACTTGATAGACGGTCACGATGAAATAAAAATACAAATAGAACGTGTCGATTCGGTCGTTAATCAGCTATGGAATAGGATAGAAGATTTAGTGAACAGTGTCATTTTTTTAGCTAAAGAAAATATAGATCTGAAGAAATATAATGAAATCCTGCGGCTGCAGATGAAAGAAGAACAAAACAAGATGTGTACGAGAGAATTACTTATCGAGTGCGCCATGGAGGCAGTATACTCACGCATGGGTAAACTCTCACTAGTATAATAGATTAAGAAATAAATAATTAATATATATAGAATAGTAAAAATAAAGAATAAAAACTTCTTACATAGTAGAGTTAGGTAGTCTCAATAAAATCTCCGTTTCTGTAATAAATCAAGTTAGCCTTACGTTAGAAAATTAAAATGTTAGGGCGAGCAAAAAGAACTCGGGCGCGGAGCACAGGGCGTAGAATTGGGACAAGGAGTAGTCAGGTGAACATGCCATTCCCAACTCACTCAAGTCCAAATCCAATGAGTGATGCGTTAAATATGTCAGGAATTGCACCCTTAACAAATAACGGCGTAGGTCATCAAGATATAGAAGAAACACGTAGTGAAGCAGGATTTATGGGAACTGCATCACAGAGAAATGCTGAGATTCAAGGTATACTGTTCGAATTACGAGAGAGGCAACATGGAACCGCTCAACGGGTGGAGAAAAATGAAAAAAAGATAGATGAGATCCAACGGTTATGCAATAAAATTGATGGTTTCGAACGTCGAGTAGTCGATGTCGATGTCAAAACAGTACATCAATAATGTATAACACCGGGAGCATTAACATGTTCGAGAGGATAATCAACGAACTAAATGAAAGAAGGCTCCGCATGGAAGAGCATAATACACGGCTATCGCTTGCGGTACACTCTCAAGGCCAAAGAGTTGATGAAATGGGAGTGAGGCAGGATCAGCTGCAGGAGAAACTAGAAGAAACCAGGGAAGATCTAATAGAGTACGTGGCCACATTCAGACAACCCGCAGCGTCTAGCTTCGGAAGCTTGAAAATGGAGTTGCCAGTATTCAGTGCACGATCCGAGGAGAGACCGACGCATTTTTTTAAATTGTTATTAGAATACGTGGATGTTATGGGGAAAGGCATTAACCCAAGATATATAATTTCGCAAGCTATAGAAGGACCAGCGCCGGATTGGTGGGAGCTAATAGAAACACGAGTGACGTCTATATCCAGTTTCCAAGCACTATTCAAAGAGAAATACTGGAACTGTGCTGCCCAGGCCAACATACGTCGAGAGCTAGAGTTCGGATACTTCCGAGGGGAGAGTGGATTTACAAGAGGAGAATACGTCACTCGGATTTATAATAAAGTGCGAATGCTGGACGATATGCCAAGCATGAGTGACATAATCGAAAAATTTAAACAATCCATTCTGACTCGCAACTTCAACAGCATCGAAAAACTGATCACCATGTTAGATTCATTGGACAGAGTACGATTACTCAATGCGACACTAGCAGAAAAATTCAATAAGTCATGGAGCATCCTCAGTTGGAGACGTGATGACCTAACCCCATCTCATCAACCTGGTGCGGGGGACAGGAACAATTTTAGAGCATCCACGTTGATAGCTGATGGAGCGAGAAATAAAAACGTCGGGAATAATTGCCGCGGACAAGATGTGCGAACTAGCGGAGGTTTCGCGGAGGTTTCCGTAATTCCCTACCTGCACAGCACATACAACGCCAATGCGTCACGAAATAGGCCGATTGACGTGCACACAGTAGAAATCGAGGAGGATGTATCAGAAAAAGCATCGGGAAACGAATAATCGTTGTATCAGGAGCCTCGGAATCTAACAAAAAATGTTCTAGTACAACGAATCAAAAAGAAAACAATAAAGGCATACAAAGAATGGTTGTGGACACAGGCTATTTGCAAGAAACTAATTTTTTGCGAACCAACGAAAAATACGAGAATGGTCTGACATATATAAGAAAAAAAAAGGATAATACCTGACACAAGTACACTAGACACTAACGAACAATACAGATTACAGTATTGGAAGCCCGAAAATCCAACTACGTCAGAGCAATCTTAGAAAAACCGAGGGATTGTGTGTTGGAGGAGAATAAAGGGCAAGAAAATATGAAGGGGAGTTTCTGCCCAGAAATTGCAATCGACATGGAAGGGCTACCAGTGTCTGCTTTTGTCGATACGGGTAATAAAATAACATGTATATCCGATGAATTGTATGAAAGTTTTAAAGAAGAATATTTTTCATCCTGCCTAATGCTTCCCGTAGTGAACATAAAAATCATCGGAGTCACTGTTGGAAAATCAATACCATTGAAAAAGCAAATACAGGCACAAGTCAGAATTCCAGGAGAGAAATTAGATCTAAAATTCATGGTGGTTTCGAACCTCGTAAAACCATATACATATACTGGGAATCGATGTCCAGGAGGCAATTAAACGTGGAGCAAAAGGGGATTCAGTTGCTTGATCGGATTCATCTCGTGTATAATAGAGGAAAAAAAATCGATACTTTAACAGCGCGGCCGAGCTTAAAGCCATAGACTCGTGAAAGCACGCGAAGCTTCACAACTTGTTAAAACCGTAATAGATATCGCATGCGCGACATAGGCTGCGCATAGGATCAACGCGAGATCCACGACGCATATCGCGGAAATATTCGAATTGGATAACATAAAATTATATAGCTGCATGAAAATAGCATATGAAACATGTATATATGTAAATGTCTATAAAAACAATCTATGAATGAACGACTCATTGTTATAAATATAAATAAACTCTTTATGGCCGACTTTTAAAAACATGTATGATATCGATAAACAAGCGAAGCAGTATCCAATCAAACCTTGTGTAGAGACTCTACAGGTACATCAGTTTACCTGGTACAGAAAATTTAAAGACCTTCTTGAATTTAACACAGTTAGTGGTTTTGACTGCGCTACTGGAGCAAAGCACAAATATTTTACTTTAGGCTTATTGAAATTGGAACGTATACAATTAGTGAAAAATAGAGGTAATGAAATCGTTAATCAAAATTCAAGAGAATGCAAGAAATATAATAAAGTTCCAGCATTAGTAAATCCAAGTAAAGCTTCAGCAATTGGTAATCGATAACATGAAATTTGAAGGTTGGCTACGTATTGATAGACAAGGAGACACTATTCTATGGTTGAACTAATCTCGGGGTGCGACTCGTACCAGCTTCTCCTACAAAAGATAGGCGATAATGGTCGATCGGCCCTGTGGTGCAACAAAGAAGCAACTCCCCGCATCAGTTTGGTAGTGTCTTGGGAACACATGGCAACATTCCCAAGTAAACTTGCCTTACTGTCGCACGCGGGGCTCTGCAGCGGAAGACCTTTCATTCCCCAGCTTCTCATTGGTTCAAAATTCTTATTAAAAAAAACCCTTACAGTCCAAGGGAACCACTGCTCTGGAGCAGGTGAACAAGGACTTGTCTAACCTCCTGACGAGCCGTATGGAAACCGAGTATGTCCCATCTTCCAACAAATGGGGAACTTGAGGCGCTAAAGAAAAAGAAAAAGAAAAAGAGGCTGGGACCGAAGGAGAGAAGGAAGTTGGCTGTGGCTGGGATGGCCAGTGCCAGCACTTCCGACGCTCCTACTTCAGCCATCAAAAAGCGGTCATAACGGCCGCTGGGCATGTCACCGGAAGGTCAGAGGCCCCCTAAAAGAGCCAAGGAGATGTGCCTCAGTGCACTCTCGGCCGCTTAGAGGACCAACCTGCTGACGAGAGTGATTGTCGAGCCTGGGTATCCTGAGGAGCCCATAACCCAAGAAAAGTTTGGGCTTTTCAGGCAGGAGGTGATGGAGGCAATGGATAAGTTGCCTCTTGAGGTGCCGATGCCCAGGTTCAACGGCTTCTTCTGCAGCGAAGAGGCTATCATTCTCGTTCCGGCGGACCAGTACTCGAAAGATTGTATCGTCGGAGCGACAAGGGGCCTGCATCTATGGGAAGACGGGAGGGGTTGAGTTCCTTCAGAAAATCGTCAGGGTCACGGTCTGGATACCGGAAGCGACCGAAGACCCAGAAGTGATCCTGGCGATGCTGAAGAGGTCCAACCTCTCTTAAAACCGAAAATTGGAGGGTCGTGACCTCGGTTCCTAAAGAAGGGGTCCAGGGTAGGACCCTCATTTTAGGCGTACCCGAGTCCGGCATCCGCGCAATAGCCGGACTAGAAGACAAGGCCTACTACCGGATCGGCAGAGTGGTGTTTAAGTACACCTTGCCGGAACCGTAGTGGGCCATTAGAATAGTGCACCAGAGGGATTTTATAGTCAAATGGCTTGCACAAATCTCTTTATAGCGCAGATCTATCTACACAACAGCAAAGACACCTCTGCAATTTTAGCAAGACATATGGTTGCGGTGCAGACAGGTATATCACTAATCCACGAACCTTGGTTTGTTAAAGGTGAGAGGATTAGGGACCGGAAGAGTTGTGAAGTATTCAAAGGCAGGCAAGGTAAGTGTCTGTATTTTGGTCAAAGATCTAGCAACAACCCCTTTACTTAACCTATGTACAGCAGATCTGGCAGCTACAGCTGCAGAACTTCACCTAGGTGGAAAGAAACAGCAAGTCGTCATTGCATCCGCCTATCTCCCATATGACGAAAGGCATAAATCGAAGCCTATGAGAATAACTGCCAACCAAAAAAAGGCAGAAGCAGACATGAAGTACCCTTGTGGAATAATCAGTTAGAAAAAATGAAGAAGAAAGCCAGATCACTCTTCATCATAGCTCGTAGGAGACACACTGAAGAGAGTTGGAGAGGATGGCGCGAAGCGCAAATCAACTACAGGAAACTTGTAAGAAAAGCTAAAGATGAAAGCTGAAAAAACTTCTTTACAGATATAGAAGGAGGAAAGGAAGCGGCAATACTCAACAGGGTTTTGTCCCGTAACCCAGAAACGTGTCTGAATGCCATAAAACTGATATCGGGAGAGTTATCGACATCGGACGAGGTGACCCTGAGACACTTAGCGGAATCCAACTTCAGCGAGATCGTCTCTCTGGAGAAGGTAAGATGTGCCATGGAATCCTTCGAGCCCTACAAGACTCCGGGGACGGGCGAGATCCTTCCGATCCTGCTTAGGGAGGGCCTCGAGGAGATCGTCGGCTTGTCTGGTTAGAGCGCTTGTACCGATGGCTTTGCATATATATAAAATAGTATTCATCTCCAAAGGAGGAAGGGAAAGCTACACTACAGTGAAGGACTTCAGACCTATTTGTCTAAAATCCTTCATACTAAAAACGCTTGATAGGCCAAAAGTTCAAGGACAAAATACTCACAAAATAATCTATATGGACCGATTAAAGCGCGAACAGGGAAGGTCACTCTACAGAAGCAGCTCTGCACATGACCTTATCCCTAATCGAGAAGCAAATAGAAGACATCGAGGGAGCCTTTAATAATGCTATCACTGACAGCATATGCGCAGTGATGGAGGAAAAGGAAATGCCCGGGATGGTGATCGACTGGATCCGACATATGTTGCGACAAAGGAAACTTGTGTTTACAAAAGGTGACATTTCGCTAACAGACAGTGTCTAAAGAAGTTGCCCGCAGGGGGGAGTATTATCCTCGACCTGCTGGAACATCATGGTAGACGGTGGACTGAGACATGTTGCGGAACTAAGATTCCGAGTAATCGGTTACGCTGACGATATACTTATAATATTCAGAGGAAAGTTCTTGAACACATTTCTGGATCTTACAGAAACCGCACTTAACTTTTTAAGTAAGTGGTGTAGAGATAAAAGTCTCTCTATAAACCCGAATAAGACCGAAGTGGTTCTTTTCACCAGAAGGTATGAAGTTGGGCCAATACGGAATCTAATCATGGAAGGTCAGCAAGTCACACTAAAAGACCGGGCCAAGTAACTGGGGGTTATCCTAGATATGAAACTGCTATGGAAACCACAGTAGGAGGAACAGAGCCATAAGTTCAACGTCACCTTCTGGTTATGTAGACGAGCGATAGGTGCGAACTGGGGTCTCAGTTTCAAAATGGTTCTATGGAACTTCAAAGCCATACTTAAATCCAGGTTAACATGTGCGTCGGTGGTATGGTGGAGAAGAACAGAACTTAAAACTACACAGATAAATCTGGAACACCTCCTTAGACTAAATATTAGGGCCACAATGGGGGCTATGAAAACGGCACCCACAATGGCTCTGGATGTACTTGCAGGAGTAGAACTATTCCTCCTTATAATAGAGGTTGCGCCCTGCAACGCATCCCGAAGACTTATGGTCTGTGATGGATGAAGACAGAAAGGTAAACATACAATGTTACCACTCAACGAAGAATCTTACCCAGCATGGGGCATGAGATCTGACAAGATGCCAGTCCGATAAATCTTTGACAGGAAGTATCGGATCAGCATACCATTCAGAGGAGAATGGCATAAAAATAAGACCCCTGCTTCGACTGCCGGCAAAGCTTGGTTCACAGACGGAGCCTAAAAGGAGGGTAGATTGGGAGCAGGAGTGTACCAGGGACGCCCAGGGAAGGGTATTGTAATGCCATTGGGGACATACATCACTATTCTACAGGCAGAAATAATGGCAATTCTACGCTATGCACAAGCAGCATCAGAACATAAAAAGCAAGACCTCGTCAGCATACACACCGACAGCAGCGCGGCTCTAGCCATGCTAAGACGTATGAAGGTGTCATCCATGCTGCTGTGGGAGTGCATTTCGACGCTGAACGCCCTGGCTAAAGAGGTGCAACTCACTCTCTACTGGGTTCCAGGACACTCATGAATTAAAGGTAACGAAATAGCAGACGAACTGGCCAAACTTGGAGCAAAGGAAGCCTTGATTGGTCCTGAACCAGCAATAGGAGTCCATGAATCCTTCTTCAAGGAAGTTTTTTCTGGAGGGGTAAATAAACAACACAACATGGAATGGTGCAGAACAAAAGGGTGTAGACAGGCGAAGGCTCTGATCGGGAGAGAAAGTAAAAAAAAATTCGAATCGTATACTCGTTCAAATACTCTCAAGTTTCTGCATAGGTTGTTAATTTAACCTTGATTTTTATTAATTATATTTTCAAATATTATCAAAGAGCAATTGCTTTGTATTACATTTTTTGCACGTTTTAGTCATAGCAAACTATGAATTTATAGTAGTTATGAAAATATCAGAATTATAGTTACAATAAAGCCACATGATAATGTAATTGGAACAGTGGTGTCTATATATTTTTTATGAAGTACAGACATTCAGCAAGATGAGAAAACATGATACTATAAACATTTCTAGTTTATAAATGAGAAGCTTAATTTGTATTAAATATTGAGTGACATAATAAATTTTATATTAAGCTGGTTATCCAGCTATATGGGAGCTTATGTGGACCATTGATATAAGCGAAATTTTAATATAATAATTTTTTTCAGATGAATAGTCACATATGACTTAAAATTGAACCAATAAATAATAACGGATAATAATGATGAATATAATAGTGTGATTTTATATTTATATTCACAGATAGTATTACTACTTATCAGGAACAAAAATTGTTAGCATAAAAAAACAGTATTAATTCAAATTTAGCATATAAATGAATTTTTATTTCTTTGACCTGACCATCTTCCATAAATTCTTGATTTAAGGTAGCTCCGGTATTCTGCAAAACCCATAAAAAGAAAAAAGAAAAATACGTATCTAAAGCTGAAATATCAAGCTTTTTAAAGATACATTTTTTAGATTGGTTCACGAGATGAAATAGGAAAAAAAATTGAAATCAGACCTTCTAACACAGGCTCTTATGGAAGAAGTGCGATTCCACGCGCTTATTTGTCTAGTATGACTTAAAAATCCATAAGTTCTATTAAAAAAAACATTGTATATTATAGCTGATTGATTGTAGATAACTATTAAAAAAGAAAAATGACGATCACCAGAATAATGTCGGAGAAAACTTGACCTATAAACAGAAAAATTGATACAATCACGAAAACCAAACAGCAGAAGTGCGAGTTTTAAAATAACCTAATGCACATGCTATAATATGTGCTGGCGGATGGACTTGCAGACAACAGTCAAATGTACGTGCCCATAGATGGCGTAATTAGTAGGTAGTAATGAAGAAACATTTGAATAATTAAAAAAAACCTTGATATTCCTTAGCCTCTTCAACGATGAATGTGCAACATCGTCAAAGAAGCACCTTTATCAACTTTGCAATCTACTATCGGAGAGTTTTTTTTCGCAAATTTATCCGTAATTATACAAAGCAATTGGTTAATATAAAACCATATATTGCTATTTAGTGTATAGACAAAGTACATTATATAGTCTACAGAATTATTATTTTCCATGTAAGGGATACATAATTTATATGTATCAAAACTGCTTTTCTATATTCCAAGTTGTCGTAGCCGAAATGGTAACGTAAATGTTTGAAAATCCAAAGGTCCAGAGCTTAATTTTAAATTTTATATTGTACATTAATGTACATCAATTAATTAATTTAATCAATTTTTCTAATAATTTATTAAAAAGATATATATGATTAGAATATGATTGTTTACATTAAATATTTAAAATTACCCTTGCAGATTTCACGATGATTTCATCAAGAAATTTGAAAGGAATCTCACTCACGAAAATATGACATTTTACACATATTTCATAAAAAGTTCATCATACAGGCTAAATTGGTACTGATTTTGCAAGGATTAAGCGGTGGCTCATCAATGATTTAACAAGGAATCTGCGAGGATTCGGCGCGGAAATTCATGCGGATTTTAGTGCAAAATCCTTGTGAATATTTCCAACCCAAATTTTGTTAATTTTTAATGTAGCATCATACATAATTAAAAACATTATAATAACTAAATAATGAAATTAAATTTTTTTTACCTTCGTCTACAAGAACAACCTCAACAATTGCATTATGTGGGATGTCAACTTTATGAGTACACATACAATTTGCACCACAGTCTGCGGGTCTGTTATCACCATTACAGAATTGTTCTGGAGGAATATCATCAATCTGTGACAATGGTGGTGATGGTGGAAAAGTAAACGAAATTTCGTCAACAAGCGAAATTACGTGATCACCGGTTGGAGCCACTAAAAAAAAAAACAAAAAAGAAATTATGAACATATTATACTATATTAAACATTATAGATAAAATGTTAGATTTACTAAAGCACAACAAAAGGAAAATAGGTCTAAAAAAATAAACGTGGTGTGTGTCGGTCACTAAACTTTAAAATTTCTATAAATTTTGATATGCTGAAACCGATCATAACTTCAGTTTTTCCCAACTATCAGGTTTTTAAGATATTCGAATCCTAGAGTGCAAAAAATGCTATTTTCTGATAATTTTAAAGTTATATCTTATAGAAAAAAAATAATTTTAAAACCGATTAATGATACCGTTTAGTACTGTTCTTTAGATTTAAGAACCATTTCGAATTGTCTCAATACGATTTTTTATCTCAGAGTTGTACCTAATTAGAGTCGCAAATAATTTATTCTATAAAATCCTATATTTTGCTACCCTAATATTTTATGGACTAAAATATTTGACGTTTTAATTAAGTCGATTATTTTTTTTCGATCCAAATTTTTAAATGCTCTAAAAAATCATCTTTCAAAGATTCCAGACTACAAACAATTTTGAGATATCTATTTAGATAGAATCTAATACAGTAATTTGTTTTGGTACCTTAATTTTGTATGGAAAAATTTCAAATTCGTATTTTTACCCATTTTTACACCTAAATGTATATAAGACAATAAAAGGTACATAAAAAACTAAAAAATTAAAAATAAATACGAAGAAATTCATAAAAAGACTCTAAATGACCTCAGAAGTACCCACCATAACTTTTTATCTTATATTGCCTAACATAGTTTATTTTACTAATAAAAGCTACTATTTATTGCGCATAGTGTATGTAACTATAAAAAAAAAAAACAATAATGATTAAATTTTTGTTTTCATCTT
>UELV01178975.1:0-19361 GCA_900490015.1 Megastigmus stigmatizans | reverse complement strand
TTTCAAATTTTTTCAAACCTTTTTTTTAGTTGAAAAAAAGCTTTGAAAAAGATGTTGAAAATTCGGGGTCTTGATCGTTAATGGGTTAAGATATAAATAATATTATCTAATTTCTAAAATGATAAATATTTTTCTCTTACAAGATTAAATAATTGAAAAATTTAATGTAAAAAATTCAACAATAAAATTGTTGAATAAAATTGTTGAATTTATAAAAAATGTAAATTATATATAAAGATTTTAAAAATAATACAATTTCATATTTGGTAGTTTTTTTTAAATTTACATTAAACATTACAAAAAGGCTAAAATTAAAATAAATGTGATCTAAAAACCTTTTCATCAATAATTGATTTTATTTTTATAGAAAGTTCAAATCAATTTTTACCTGCTAACGGCAATGCCCATTGAACTATTTCCAATTCTGACACTCTGCTTTGATGACATCAGTGAACTATTTTTATTCATATTTTGTTGTACTTGATTTCGATTGGAAATAATACCTTTCCATATTGTACTGTATATTTTTGCTTGATTATAAAATTGTAGCTTTTGTTCCTCTGTCATCTTTGAGTCACTAGTTAGCCCAGTATGATGGGTTTTATTACGTTCCAGTTCTTCAAGTAATGGCTGCAGTTTGTGAGCACGTTCAGAAATAAGTCCATTTTTTCTTAATGTACAAAATACATTATATAAATGGAGCAGTGGCCACTGTTCACTGAGGTTTGGTGATATGTATGTGTTTATTGAATTTTCAAGGTATTGAATTATATCAAATACATTTTTATTTTTAGTAAGATCCAAGAATGAATTAATGCATTGTACTATAGTTATTAAATTTAATTGCCAGTTCCAAGTTTCTTCTGTTATCATTCCACTATGTAGAAGTGCATCGTAGTATTTTGAGGCATCTGCAACTGATCTATTAACCATTTTAAGCAAGATTTTTTGAATTTTAGTTAATAATTGTGCTTTATAACTAACTATTTTTTGACATATCCTATCAGAAGAATCTTGTTGTTCTATCGTGTAAGGCTGGGGTAACACTAACTTTTCAGTTGGTAGCATCTCCATATTGAATACATCAAATTGTAAAATACTGGAAGTATTTGGTTGATTATTGGATACTACTGGAATATTATTAGCAAACATATTAGGAAATATGTTCGAAGCTAACAGAACTTTAGGATTTCCAATTGCATTGGGTGAATTGACTGTAACTGGTTGACTTGGATAACATAATATTGGCTGAACCATATTCAATATTGGGGGAGGTAGTTGCTGCTGTATTGAAGGATTTGGTGTATACATTACAATAGGTATGGAATTGCTTACAATTGTACTTTGTTGGACTGATGGAGTTAAAGAGGGCTGAATTAGATTAGTTTGCAAGTTATTCTGTATATTTCCATCAGGCAAAGATGAATTTAATTCTAACAATGCATGACTTGGTACCAAGATCTCCTCTTGTGAAATTGGATCGAGTGTATTTTCTGTAGTTATTGGTGAGTTATTTGGTTTCGCTAACAATTCATTTATATTTCGCAATTTCAAACGTCCTATTAAACTTTCTCCTGTTGATTTATTTATACCTAGGTCCCCTATTGTTTTTTCATTGCCATGATTTGCGCATTCGTCAATTTCATTTACTACATTTATATTTATATCTTTTAATAAATTATAACCTTTTTCTGGTTGTGCACGACTGCTTGTAGATTCTTGAATCAATGGCCTCGTACTTTGATTTTCTGAAATTGTAGTGCTCTCATCTGTTGTGAAGTGATTTTTTTGACTCATATTAAAGACACTATCTAAAGTTTCTCTGCAAATTTGTTCTTCAGTGTTACTTTCGACTACCGCGAAAATTTCACCTTTTACATCTTCAGGTGCTATATTTTCTCTAGTTAAATTAAATTGTTGCAAAACATCAGCATTATTTAAATCAGCACTTAAATTTCTAACAAATTTATGACTAGGTCTCTTATCATTTAACGTTTTATTATTCACAGTTTGACAAGTATCATCATTTTTCAGTAAAACATCTGTTACTGGCTGGATATTTTCAGTTTCAATTGGATTAGAAGTACTTTCTGATGTTGCAATATCGCTTAATGTTAACAAATTTACTGATATGGAAGGATTATTATAATTATTAATATTAACAAGAGCCATTGGAGATAAAGTATCATCTGGCATCTCTGTAGACTTTTCTAAAGCTATTGCTGTTTCATTGCTACAAACAGATTCTGATGATTCAATTATTTTCTCAATTATTGATTGATTGTTTTTGTCATTTGAATTTCCTTTTTGATACAGCTGAGATTGATTAGAATCATCACTTTCTTCATCATCTGAATCTAAAGTAATAATTTCTTGTTCATATGTTTTTTCATGGTTAATCTTATGAATCAATTTGTTATTATGATTAAAATTAGAAGACTCAACTTTAAAAACAATAGCTTCAAAATTATCGTCACTACTATTGTTGTGATCAGAAATATTATTAGTTTCTGTTACATATCTTACGTTTTTGGTGCTTTCTATTTCTGTAACACATTTATCAAAAAAGGCAGGTAATTTATTTAAACAATGCCTGTTATTTAAATTATCGTTAGTCAAGACATCAATATTTTCATTTAAATGCTCACTCTTTTCTAATTCTGGTATTTTATTATAAATAGAATTAGAAAACACTTTATGATTGTTTAAATTTTCACTTTCAACGTGTACAGAAGATTCAATACTGTTACAGTGCCCATAATCTATGCCACTATCAGAAACGTTTTCATAATCATTATTATCATGTATTGATGAATGAAAATCGAAATCTCCTTCTTCTAAGTGTTCTACCAATTCACTACTATCTGGAATCACTTGATCTTTATTTACTGACGAATCTGTAGCACCAGATGCTTCCATTTCATAACTATCAGGAGAATGATTATTAATTTTCGTATAATCTTTTTCTTTTGTACTTTTATTTACAAAAGTACAATGGTTTTCATTTTTTTTATTTTTTGCAGAATCTTGAGATGTACTCTCAGTTATATGTAAACTAATAGTTATTTGATCCTCTTTATCTACTTCTAATCTAGAACTTTCTTTATGTACACAACTATCTGAGCTTGTATTATATACATTTTCTTTTTTAGTATCTTTAAGATGAGCTTCAGTACTACATTCCTTTAATGACATTGTTTCATCACTATCAGAACTAATTTCTACATTACTGTCTTTAAGTTTTTCAGTTTCAGCATTGGTAGAAGAAATTAGTAAATTATCATTTTTATGACATTTTTCATTTTCAGTCTCTTTATTTTCACAGAACTCATTCAATTGATGATTTATTTCAACATCATTTTGGCACATCATGATTAATTCTGAATTTAAATATTTCTTGTTTATTCCTTTCGATTTTGCGACAATTGAAATTTCAGATGTATCTTCAGATTCTATTTTATCAGTAATCATTTCTATCAAACTCACTGAATTTGTTTCTAAATTAACATTCTTATGTGAATCACAATGAGTCAGAATTTCAAGAATTCTGGATGAAACAACATTACTGTCTTTAAGTGTTTCAGTTTCAGCATTGGTAGAAGAAATTAGTAAATTATCATTTTTATGACATTTTTCATTTTCAGTCTCTTTATTTTCACAGAACTCATTCAATTGATGATTTATTTCAACATCATTTTGGCACATCATAATTAATTCTGAATTTAAATGTTTCTTGTTTATTCCTTTCGATTCTGCGACAGTTAAAATTTCAGATGTATCTTCAGATCCTATTTTATCAGTAATCATTTCTATCAAACTCACTGAATTTGTTTCTAAATTTAAATTCTTATTTGATTCACAATGAGTCAGAATTTCAAGAATTCTGGATGAAACAATTTTATTTTTTTCCATATAATCTTTTATATCACTTACATCACGGTCACCAAATAATCGTTCAAGTTTGTCTTCAAGCTTTTTTAAACGTACTTCTTGTTCTTTATCACAAGTCTGTTTATTTATTTCGTTTACCTTCTTAGCATTAAAATTAAGATCAATGCTAATTGTTCGTTCTAACTCTACTGCATCTTCTATTTTTTTAGATTCATCTATTGTTAAAGGAGAGTTTGAATCATCATCAGAACAATCATCACAACTATCAACACTTTCATTATCCAATGCAGAGACCCTACAATCTAAAAATTGTGTAATTGGTAAAATTTTAATTAACGATGTAAGTGAATTTGTACGTTCACCATTAATTTGATTTATATTTTGACTAGTAGAATCGATAACATCATTATCATTAGAAACAATTGCATTTCTTAAAATATTTAATGGAGGTTTTGGTAAAAATTCTCTCGAATAGTTTTCAAGTGACTGTGCTGATTCAGATTTATCTAATGGTATATTATGTTCTGAAGATAAGTTAATATTCATTTCAATATTAATATTTTGGTGTATATCTTTTACAGAACTATCTTCGGATAATTTGCGACGTTTTGATGAACTGTAAACATCTGCATCGAAATGTACTGTCTTTTTCGGAGTTGTGCTTCTATGTTTTATTTTTTTTTTTAAAGATGAATTAAGGCAAGCTTCAAAGTGATATATTGGTCTTATGACTGGTTTGTTTCCATATTCATTCATATCTAGTTCTGGAACTTCTTTATCATCACAAGCTCTCCATTTATTAACTTCTATTGTTGAATTATTACTTTTCTTCATTTGAGAGTGTTGACTTTCTGTTACACTAGATATATTTTCAAATCTCATCTCTTGGCAATGATCATCTGTTATACTAGGTATTATGTTTGCAAACCAGCGTTTTTCATTTAAATGATCCCTCTTTAGTTTAAGTTTTATAGCCATAATATTGTCAGTATTGCTTGAATTTACTATAAAATCATGCGATTGAGACCGAGATCTCTTAACACAGTGACGATGAGGAGTAATGGCAGTAAAGACTTGCTTACCACTTGAATTTATTTGTGCACTCACTGCAGTGAATCGTGAATTCTGTGATATAATCTTTGTTGTATCCTTGATCGCAGGTTTCGAATGATTGGAAAAATATGAATTTTCTTTATCTACTTTTCTATGTTCCTTAAATTGTAAATCACAGTCTTTGCTTTTCATATTTTCAATAAAAATCCGATTCTCTTCTTGATGCCAATGATCACATCTGAAAAAAATTTAATATTAATTCGTATTGCATTCTTATTACACTTTTTACAAGTTTTTATATCAGAAATTTTTTAATTTGCACATTATTAATAAAGTTAGTGAAATTATTAATGAAATTAATAAATTATTAAGATTTCTGTTTTCATTAATATTATAAACTAAAAGACTTAAACATAAATATATATAACAACTACTACTAATCGAATGATTTGAGAAAAAAAAATTGATAATTAGGCCAAAAATTGTGGTTATTAGTTGTTTGTAATTAAATATTACAATTTTACATAAATAGAAACATTTAAAATTACCTACAAGTTTGGTGTTTAGATAAGCTACCAATAAGTGAAATTTAAATAGCTAATAATGTACCCGAACAACGTTTCCATACATTATATTTTTTAAATATAATTTTTAATGGTGAATAAACTTTAAAAGTCCTAGATTAAAATAATACTTTATCTTTAACTAGTTCAAATGTTTCAATAAATATAAGTTGTCAAAAGTTATGAAGGATTTTGTTACAGTTAAGGGACATGTTCAAATACTTGGATGTTTACCTTATCAAAATGTTAATTAAAATATGATTTTACATCTAAATATGGAAAACTAAAAATATTTATGATTTTTTGAGCTTCAAATTTGCATTAGAAAGTGTTTTAGATAAAAAATTGTATTTACTTAAAAATAATAAAATAAGAATCTGCAATATCATAAACTATTTTTTTTCTATTGCACTCCCCTGATACAGAATTTAAAATTGTAAAAAGCACCTGTAGATTAATGATAAAAAAAATCTAAATTTTTTGAAAAAAAAAATAGATTTAAAAATATTTTATATCAGTGTGATATCAGGAAGATATGCTATCAGCTCACTAATGCAATGTTTAGAAATATTATCTATTTTCTTTTCTTTATATTAGAAAAAGAAGAAAATTGGATACATAGTTTTTGTAACTTTAAAGTTGCTAAACCAATTTTCAATTTCTTTGTATGCTGAGTTGTATTAAAAGTAAAGGAAGTAATCAACAATACTTTTGTTAAGATAAAAGTCTACTCCATCACTCAAAAGTAAACAACAAAATAAAAGTACCCCGAATGATTGAAAATGATTTATTAAAATCTTTCATAATGCTTCGGTTATTTTGAAATATGTTACTACTTAATTTATTTATAAATTATATATTACACACATATATTGGAACAAATAATTAAGTTTGAGGAAGCTATAAATACCAATGAATTGTCAAGAGGTTTTTTTTTTCTTGAGTCATTGATTAAATATATATTGAGTTTACTTAATCAGCATTTAAAAAGCTTAGCGTTAGTTGATTTTCAAAAATGTAAACATTTAAATAATATGCTCTGTACAGAGATTCCTAGAGCAGAAAAATCTGTGTGTTCATTAAATTGCATAATTAAATTTAAAAAATAAAATTTGTGCATCAAATTGCGCAACGAACATCTACTATTCCTCAAAAAAGGCAAAACTACATCATAGAAATTTCCTATCGTCAAATACCTTTCATCCCAAAACGCTTCATTTCGCCTCACATAATCATTGGCTTGTGCAAATTCTGCCAGCGACATATTCTTATAATGATTAGCAAAGTAATGAAAGGCCATTTGTGTGAATGTGTAGTTCCTGGCATAATTGAAGAGTAAGCTGAGAGTGATCGAACGCAGTTCAGGCTGTAAGACCACACTACTGTATGTCTTCTGTGCAACGACATTCTCAGCCCTTTCAGTCTTCTTGTTATTCTGGCAATTTTTGATCCGCTTGAAAACATCACCAAAAGTGCCCCATGCAATCAGCTCTGCTGCATCGTTCTTTGGTTCCTTTCTGCAACGCTTCGCTTCGAACATCAGTGGGAATATTGAGTCATTATCGGTATCAAAGAGATTTTGGTCAGACTGTTGTCTCTTCTGCCTTTTCGCATTGACAATCCTATTGTATTCATTGTTCGGTTCAGTGATTATCCTTTGGTGCTCGAAATCGCAAGGTGTCGCTTCCCTTATCGTTTTTGTTCCGGAGTCAGTGTTAAATAAAATCGGTTCGCGATCCCCTTGATCCTCAGTAGGTGCTCTAACTTCTGTAGCGCAACTTTTGCCAATGTCGTTGTTTTCCGTTTCGGGAGTGTCAGGTGTCGCAGAACAGGGAAACATACAAAGGTTTGGCATAAAATTTTCTATATGATGTTCTGTTTCATTGGCATCGTGTACCATTCGACATTGGGGCTCGAGATCATCACCGGCTTTATTTTCTCGGATTAACGCATCGCCGCTCGCGGTGAGCTCACAATTCTCAACCTCCATGTAATCGTCAGTCTGCCCCTGTACCACGATTGCCTCGACGGCTCCCGTAATCGGCAGCAAATCCGCATCTCGTTCGTCGCTCGCAGTCATCCCTTCTTTGCGGCGCACATCGTCACTTCGCTCCCCTACCTCGATATCCTCTGTATCACAGTTATGTTCAGCCAGTACACTCGTTGTAACTGTGCAGCTAACGACAGCCTCAACATCCGCGTCAGACCGATCAACACCAGCAGTCAACTCTTCGCACTGTTCGCGCGGTTCGTTATCTTCCCGCGGTATCTCAAAGTCGTCGGCTACGCGATTCTCAACTGCGCTGTCTGTCACTGAGCGACAAAATACCGGAAGTACTCGTCTTTCAAGTTCACAGTCTGTTCTCGGAAGCTCGTCTTGCGGTACGATATCCGCGTCAATATCCATGTGAACCACAGAAGTCGTCAATTTTTCTTTGGGAGTCTTGCTATTATTTTCAATTGGATACTGCACCGGATATACCGGTACGATTTCCTCGTCGTCATCGTCGTCGAGAGTCACCACCTCCAGAACCTCGCGTACCCTTTCTTGTCGCTCGTTTTTTTCTCTCTTCAACGGTATCACATCCCCGTCGTCGTCGCAGAGATCGACGAGGACGACCTCGGTCACGTCCTGTCTCGGAATCGGCCGCTCGACCTTCGGCTTCTCCTCCTTGATAAAGATAATGCGGTCGTCGCTAATTCGTCGTTCTCTCTGCACTGGTCTCTCTTTGTCATAGACACACTTGATCGGTGGGTCAATGTCGAGTATGTGCTCATCGTAGTCCGCATTAAAAGTTGCCTTAGCTTTGTCCTCGTCATCGGTCTCGATACATTCTATCAATGAATCCAAATCCCCCAAGCACTGATTAGAACTATTCCAATCATTGTATTCATTACTCCTAGTTACGTTGCCCTCGTGCGGTATAAGTTCGATGTAACACTCGGTGGATAGCGGATAATCGGTTTGGTCGATCGTGAGTACAGCGCACGTCTCCTCCTCCATGGGAATAAGTCCGTTCTCGACGAGGGTCGGCGGTCCGATCGCATAGGTCTCGTAACCCATGCGCTCGCACGTCCTGATGCGTCTCGGATCTCGGGAATTGGGTATGTGTGCGGCTCGTGCGATCGGCGCCGACCTCGTAGCCGGGATGACGATACGTCGCATTTTATATGTACTGGGTGCCTTGGCTTTGTCGGTGTCGGTGTCGTCGCCAATGCCACCGATCACGAGGAGCGGCAGATCGTCGCGCGATTTGGCGATTTCCAGGACTTGTTTGAGACTGCGAGCGCGGCGAGGATCATCGCGATGCGGGATCTCCCGTAACGGCAGTATATCTCGGGGGAGGTCAACGCACGGCAGACCCGAGATCTTCTTTACCTTGTGCGCGTAGTCGCAGTAGCGATCTTTATTCCTCTTATTATTCATGGCCTGGATTGGGATGGCGAGGAGGGCCGACGGCGGTAAGGAACTTTCCTTACCCGGTCTCCTTTGTTCGCGAGCACTAGCATCGATGTAACCTCCGCGCGCCACCGGTTTGAAATTCGACTACTGCACACGCGCAGACACAGAGCCGCACGAGTTGACAAAATTATTTTATTTTTACTCAGCGACAAAGAAGGTACTTATACAACATCGCGGGCATAGGCGATGAGTCACACATCGCTGAGAAATTCCATGTAATGTTAAACACTATATTGTAAACACACACACACACGCACACACACACGCGAGCTTCGTAGAAGAATATATAAGGGATCGAGCGACGCGGTTAAATGACAGGTCCAACTGACGAATCGGGCGTCCGATACAGCATTTAAAACAAATGCTCTAAGAGATAGAGAGAGAGAGAGAGAGAGCAACTCGAGATCGACTGCCCGCCGAGAAGGCAGGAATGCGCGCAAACACTTATACAGAGCCGCACGGCCGGCAACCACTGGCGCAAAAGACGCTCGGCGCTCAACTAACAGCGCGTGCGACCATGCCGACCTATTATATCCGTGCAGAACTTCAGTTTTGCTATGTATACAATGTATATATATGTAGCTATATGGAATGGTGAGTGAAAGTATACAGACGCAGCGCGCGCATACACAACGTGCTGCTGAGCGACGTTGGACGACCCTCTCTCCTCCCTTATCGGCACACCATCACTCGCTCCGCGCGACCTCTCTCGCTCTCTCTCTCTCTCTCTCTCTCTCACTTCTCCGTTTTTCTCGGAAGAGGAACGTCTGTTCCCCTACCAATGCGCTCTCCACCAGTCGTGTAACACGTGGTTAAGAGACATTCGACGAGTCATGGAGTAGATAGTCCGGGGGCACGAGGGTTTTCGTGGCCGATCGAGGTCGCCGGCATCACCAAGTGTTTTTTTATGTATTTTGACCCGCTGAACACGAACCTGCTAGGTGATTGACTGAAAAGTGGTCGAGTTAATTGTCATTAACAATTTAATTGTTTAAATCGCTATATCTTTTGTTGTTTAACAGCTACTATAATCTAGTTTACGCCAATTTGTTTGTTTTTTAATTGCGAATTCGCTCAATTTTGATTTTTTTTTTAAATTTTGGATAGATCAAAAGTTATTGCAGTTTTAGTGTAACAAGGTCCTGTTTTCGCTCTGCGTGCTCACTCTTTTACTTGTATCTTTGGTTCTAATTAAAATTTTTAAACTTATAAACTCTCATTTCAAAGGTTAATGTTTTGTCTATCAAGAAAAAGAATAATAATAAACAAATTTTTATGTTAAACAATAAATTACGGTACCAAAAGCTATAAATTTTGTAAAAAATTATCAAATTAATTTGTTTATAACGCTATAAAAGCTGTTTAATGATAATAGCTACATTTTGAATACACTAAATTATTGGTATTTTCATCGTAAATGCGCTCATTTTTGTTTTTTTCATATATCTCATTATGGAACTAAAGTTATTGCCAATTTCGTGATTGTTGAATTTCAAGCGGTAAACGTCGAGGTAACCGCTCTTTATCTTGCTGGTGCCGCGCATGCTGTTTCCCGTATATCTCGTATTCTATGTGAGATATTGCGACAAATAAAAGTTCGTTTTGATGGAGAAGCTTTATACTATCGTATGAAACCATAAAAATTCTTTACATTATGGTTTTTGGACAAATGCAACAATCTAATCTTTAAAATAATAGTCACAAGTATGTGCTTTATTTGTTTGCAAGCTATTTTGGACTATTTAGATTAAGAAAAAAGGAAATACGATATCTTGAGTCCTAAGGAATACCTTTGTACATTGCTTATATATTTCTTCCAATGAACTTTCGAAAAATTTGATGTTGAAGTTCAATTCGTTCGAGAGCTTGATGCGCGCGGGCCAAACATGACTCGCAATGCATATAAAAAATCTTTGTAGCGACATTATCACAGTAAGTATATCAATACACTGTATTATTAACAGATGATAAAAATTAAAATATATTTTCTGATGTATGATAACGCATAATCGTAATTCTTTTCATATACTTTTCAGATTCTAATATTGAATACAATATCTCAATGGCTGAAATATATTTAGTTCAAATCTGTAAAAAAAAGAGCAAACTGTGAAACCTTTGATGAATTAAGAGTTTGGTCATACATTTATTACTAAACTGTATATTTTCGTTCATGTCACGAAAACCCCTGTGCCCCCGGACTAAGAGGGCGGGCGCGTTACAATATAATAATTCAAATCCGAAGCCTATACTATGCAAGTATGGGTCAAAGTATATTCTTTGACTAATATAAGTGAAGGACCTGTTGCCCAGAGGACCGCCTATAGAGAGTGCGGGTAAAAGAGAACAATATATATATACAGTACTTGTAATGCTAATGCGAAACCGAGAACCGAGTATTGAAATGTATATGTAGGGCTGACAATGCAAGGGGTCTAGTATTTATACTTGAAGAGAAAAAGGTTGGCGAGAAGCCTTATTGCTCGTGGCGATCATTTGGGTTAATTTATACTTACCAGGTACAAATCATATCAGAATAATAAATATCTTGGAAGTCGAAATTAAGAAAGTGTAGTAGCATTCATCCGAATAATTATGCTCGAATCTAAGCGTCGAAACAGCTGTATAAATAAACATCTTACCAGAATTTTGCTCTTTGTAAGAAAAAAAGAGTTTTTTGCATGCAAATTGCACGAAGATCACAGTGCGCAGGTGTGATGCAAAAATTACAAATAAATACAAGTAAAGTAAAAAAAAACACTCCGAGGTTTATCTCTAGTCAATTTGAATTAAAATTAAAGAAAAATCATGCTCTCGACCCATGTCACTCCTTTCTTTCGTCCTGTACCTATGAGTCAAAAAAATGTAAGAGAATAAAGCAGTAGCTTAATCGAGTTGTCGGATGTACTTTTTAGACCATTAGTTGAGGGGAACTGCGAGTGTCGGGGAGAAAAGAAGAGACGCATCATTATATAGGAAACATGATCATGCGGCAAGCTAAATGAATGCACAGCCAAATGAATCACGCCCATGCATCGAGAGCATGAAATATACGAATGTTTTGTCGACTTTTAACTAAAAAATCTCCATGATTCACTATTGCTATAGACAGGTCTTTTACAAAATGTCTTGCTTTTCATGCGCCTTTGATAATAAATTAAGTCATTTTTGCAGAAATATAAATCCGTAAACAAGTTCATTAAAATACTTGCCTATGCAATATTTGAAGGAATTGAGTGATACATTTTTTTCGCATAATATTTTATTAGAACAATCTTTATAGTAAGTATGGAATTTTTTTTTAAATAAATGTACTTCTCAATTATTTCAATAACATAGTATTGCTTTTGTAAAATTCAAATAGGAATTAGTTCGAATTTAACGGTCAAAGTAAGTATTTAGAGGAATGCAGCAGCATCTCGTTTCCCACGAAAAGGAAGAAGGGCTTTTAGAAAAAAGCTTAGGGTCTGGAAAACGTCGTGACTTGTGTAATTTATAGCATCCTTAAAATGGGCAACGTGTATCGCCAAAGTGTCCCGTCCGTGGTGCCTATAGGAGGAAATGCAGGACCGAATGACGCATATTTTGCCATCTCATGCATCAATACAGAAATATTGATAGTTATTAATAAAAATTAAAAAAAGTTTAAAAAAAAAAAGAAAAAATAATTTTATAATCTAGATATATATGGATGTTATCAGATAACGAAATTTAAAAAACTATTATTGAAAAAATTATAAATAGCAAATATAAAATTAATTATATTATTTACAACGAGTAATTAGAGAAGAGTTTGATAAGAAAATCAATAAAATGTTTGTACAGAAAAATTTATTACAAGGACGTTTGAATGTATTTATCAGTATATTAAAATGTCTATAAGAGTATACATAAAGTATAAGATAAAAAATAATAGTCCATTGAAAAGTAATGTAAAATTTTAAATAGTACATTTATTTTTCCAAGTAATCGGACGTTAAAGTAGTGTGGAAAACCCCTTTCTGCTAAACGTGTTCGATTGCAACAGATTACATTAAGTACACGACCGCGATTAAGAACGATTGAACACGATTGAAACCGATTAAGTTTGAATAGTTTTCAATCGCAATATGCATAAATTAATGTAATTCTTCATAAAGCAAGAAATAAATATTTTGTATACATGCAAGTATAATTCATTACAAATTACACAACGCTTTTAACTGTTCAATACCTATTGTGTTCTTTTATTTCACGGTATACTTGTTTATCTTTATTTAGGCGAGAGCGGGAAGGTATGTAGATTAATTGGGGTTTCGTTTCTCCCAATTCAATTTCCTTTTTGATGTTGGGTGTCGGCAAAACTAATTAACTGAAGTTAGATTACTTTAAAGCTTCATCTTTGAAAACAGAGTACATCTAAAATTTCAAAGCGTACTAAAGTTAATCAAACTTTTGTCACTGTACCTATATTATTGTAATACTAGTCAAATAGCTTTTACGCATTTATATATGCATTTGCATCATTGTTACGGCTAAGTTTGCTTCCACACCGCTTCAATCAAACACGTATGCCTTACACATATATAGCGCGATAAAAATTACGAATGAGACAATATGCATGTGTATACCTTATGAGTAATCGAAAATCCGAACCCCAGAAACTTTCTGGGAATCAAATATTATAACGATGTATAACGTCTCTAGAAGAAAAAATAAGATAGTAGGTAGTAGCGTTTTAATAAATCGTAATAAAGGAGTTTAAAAATCGAAGAATATTTCATAATATTTTTAAGATTTTTTATAATACTGCTAATTGAATAACACTTATGTAGATGTAAAAACGCAGGAGAACAAAAGTTACACAGGTTGAAGCTTGCATAGTATGGCACACGTGCGCCAGTAAAGCAAAAGTCAGCATTTCTACAGCACTCGAGTCGGCGAACCGCGCGTGTAACAAGAGAACGCGTCTTCAAAATTGTGCACGATGCCGCGGGTAAGCCTTCAAACTCGATAAAACCAGTAAGAATTAATGAATCAGAGGTGTAAATTATAAATCCTCTCGTTACTAACGTAATATAAAGCATTGCTGAATTCGATTTTTTCTGTGAGAAACTTTTCAAAATAATTTTTTCATTCCTATAGATTTTTGCGCAATACAAAAGATAGTTAAAAGTGTAGAATATTAAATTTCATTAGCTCTTTGCAATGTAAACTTAAATACGCGTCACGATGAATAGTCTTATTTTGCTTACTGTTACATTTTTCATAAAACCCATACTTTCGCTTGAAATAAGTGTTCGAATTTTAAGCTGATGCCTAACATTATCAAGTGGCAAAGATACTCGAAATGCAATAATACAACTTTCAATTAAATAAATAAAAAAAATCTTATTCTAATTGCATGGCTTCGATATACTGCTATTTCAAGCAGAAAAATTCCATATAAACAATTGTAATGCGATATGTAGTGACGCTATAAAATATATTGCTCAGCTATTTAGTATCGAGAGCATTGAGGGCCCTGATGGCTGTTCAACATGAGATGGGCTCCTTGAAGCAAACGCAATTGTTTATAAGACTGCGCGTTCAAGTAACTGCCGCTCTCCTCTGTATTTTCACTTCTATTGGTTCAAATTAAGCGTTTTTTTCTAAATGCCGCAATTGTGCAATCGGCATTGGCAAATACTTTCAGTTGCAGCTCGAAAAGATTTCTCTTTTCGATTTGCCTATTCAGGACTTTAAATATCACATTAGTTTTTCGTTAACGTTTATTGTGCCCATGAATTTGTGGAATTGAGATGAAACAAAAGAGATATTAAGCGTATTACCTATAATGTATAATTAGTTAATTGTGAGAGTAGCGCAAATTTCAATTTTTATCATTGATATGCATAGAAAATTTATTTGAAAAAAAAAAAATAGCATATCCTGCAAGTTATAGAACATCATAGACTGCTAAAAGTATTTGGAACTGTACAAAAACTTTTTTTAAATATTTTTCCGTAAACTAGACGTATTTTCCATATGTTAAAAAATATTGTATACAAATTTCAAGGGTAAATATTCTGCATATATGAATAAGTTTGAGTGAATCGAAGATTGTGAATGTTCTTCTATTTCTAATTCTATGTTAAAAAAAATTAAAATATACAAATACATCATGTAAAAAATCCCTTAAAAATTTCACAATGAAAATTTCTACACATATTAAGTATTATAAACATTAAAATTCGAACCGCTCTCAAAATTAGAGGATCATACAATACTTATCCGGTACAATCTTATATGCACTTTTTATTTCCAGGCTTTCAATACGATACTTCTTTTTAACAGAAAAACTACTTTTTTCATTCAATCAGCACCTAAATTTCGTTCTTTTAATTTTAATATTTTGATAGATTACAATTTTATTTTTATTATTATAGCATTCAAGTATAAATTCACTGGTTGATACAAATGAAAAATTGGAGTACAGTTTGATGCAATCCAATTTTTTGTCATAACATTTAGTTCTTAATAATGTGCAAAAAAACTTTCTTTCATTTTTCTCATTGTTTCCTCTGCGCACAAGAGTACAGGCATAATTGTACACAGATACACAAATATTTTCGAAAAAAGACAATAAGAATAGAAATACAAAAATAAACTTACGTTTCTGGTTTTGTGAGAATAACTCGAGGTTTTGTCATTATCTGAATAATTGCTTTTCTTACTTTTTTGGAACTGAGTCCCATATCCTGCAAACTAGCTTTGATCTAGAAAAAAAATAAAAATGTTATATTTCAAATAATTTTAATAATATATCCTTATAACTAATAAATTATAAGTAATATATATATATCATAAGTAAATACCATCACTATTTTTGTGCTTTTTTTTCTGATGATTTAATGAAAATTAATATTTCGAATTTGGTCGATATAATAAATCATCACATGTGCAAGGTAAAACTGATCTGATATGTCGTTTTTCTAGCTAATTATCAAATAAAAAAAAGTGATATACGTTCGTATGTGCATTCAAATATATCTTATGAATGTTCAAGATTACTGAGTACCACAATTTTACATGGTACCTTATGAAAAATAGAATTTCCTGTGCCTTTTCGCGTTAAATTCATAAAGATTTAACAACCGGTTTTTGTAATCTATTATATGATTCCTTTAAAAAAAATATCTAAGGAATTAGAAAAAAAAGAGTAAATATTGCTTATAAAAATCTCGTGCACATACGCACTTAAAGTTATATCAGAGCATCCATCCGCTATTTAGTCTGATTTGTATTTTCAATTAATCCGACAAGTAACAAAATGAATCACTTTTCTTTACCTAGAATACTTTATTATATCGAAGACCAAGTCAATCAGTTTCAAATAATAATTTAAATTAGAATAATAGAAAGTTATAAATAGAAAATTATAACAAATCTGTTAAGGCTTCTTTTTTCATATAAACATTTTCTAATTAGTCGAGAAAAGAAAATCATTTATTGTTTTGTATTTGTTTTTGCAAAAGGTATTTCTTTTTTTTTTACGAATTTATTTTTACATGTTTTTGAATAGAATTTTTGGTTATGATGGATTAATTTAAGATTAATACCTTAATTGTTATTACATTTAGTGCGAAATAATGATTATTTAATAGCACAAAATATTGCGATATGATCGACTTTCTCTGTTACAAATTAAGTATTAAAAAAAGAAACTCAATATTGATGGAAAAAGGAAATTCAACACCTTTCTAAGAGCGATCTTTCTTCGAACCGATCCAATTTTGCGTAGCAATTTCATCAACTTCTCATTATCAAAATTTTTAACAATTTCAGTAGTATCCAATTTATTGTAATCACTCATGATACAAAACCTACTCTACCTGTATTATAATCAGTATTTAAATAATTCGATCTAACGTTAATTCTGATAATTTAGTTCACTATACGAATTTTTATTGGCTAACGCAGTATAATACATTTTCAGAGGTTATCAAGAACTAAATGCGAATGGAATGTCAAAATGCGTAAGTGAAAAATTGAAGACTCAAACAAATGCTAGTGGGTCAATGACGTATACGTTGTTATTAATCTCCATGCCAACGACAAATGAACTACAGAATTGGTTCATTCTTTTTCTTTCTTAATATTTTAATTGTCCAAATTAACTTGAAGTCAAGAAATTTCAAAGATCCAAAATATTTGAAAATCTATCTTGAAAAAATATATCCATAGCCCATATATATAAATATACTTCTTGGTTAATTTAAATTTTGGTCGTACTGAATTGTGCCGAAGGATGTACATACGTGAGAAAAAAATGAAGCGACACAGGCGATATTAATATATTTTCTTAAATCGTTACGAGCGTTTATACTCGTTTATATGATGTCTCAATTTAAAAATCTTTGTAAATTGAAACAAATGTTTTCAAAGACATACAATTGCTTCTCATTAACTGTAAGTAAACGAAATATAATAAGAGAATGTTGTCTAGCTGAATGTTTAGATTGAATACTTCTAAAATCTTGAAACATAACCCAACAGAAGCTTTGAAGCAGCTCAATCATCATACAATTTCAGCTCCGCATTGATACCCTACGATAATTTGGAATAAACTAAACGTCCATAGACAATCTGAGCTCTGTGTTTAAAACTACATACCAGTACGATTGTAATTTTGAGTTCGCAGCTCGTGGTTGTGATGCAAGAAATACCATGTAGTTATGTTTACATTCTAAGCTATTGTTTTCACTTTATATAGAATATATTCTGAGCCTATACCTTTCCTTACTCAGTAGACAAATTTCTTTCTTAGTATGTAGAACGCAACGTTGAATCAAAATTTTACCCTGCTTGTAAGAAAAATAGTATTTGCAATTGTATGGTTAAAAATGTTAGTGTTAGTGTGCGCGCGACATTAGGGTCAGCTACGCCAACGCTGTAGTACGTATAGCAATCAAACTCGAGACGTAAGTACTGATTGCCCTCTAATTGCGTGGCATTCATATATTTCATATTTTAATTTTTTTTTGTTTTTTTCTTTTCCAAAATAAAAAT
Source organism: Megastigmus stigmatizans (assembly GCA_900490015.1). Classification (NCBI taxonomy): domain Eukaryota; kingdom Metazoa; phylum Arthropoda; class Insecta; order Hymenoptera; family Megastigmidae; genus Megastigmus; species Megastigmus stigmatizans. The sequence continues at coordinate 1,361 of UELV01178975.1, read as the reverse complement.
TAATAAAGATATATTTATTCGTCCAGTTAAGCGACTAGCAGTACTACAAAATAAACATAATAGTATATGAAGTGGAGAGGATTTAAACTAAAATGAATATCCACATGTATTCATTCTTATCGGGAATACCACGTGAGAGTACTCTGCTTAAGCAACAATTATCAGTGCTAACTTAATCAAAATTTTCTCTAAAATTAAGTATTACATTCAAATGAAATTTTGCATACACGGAAAAAAGACTGGGGGAATTGTCGCGCCAAGAGCGGTGTAGCAGCGTCACTAGCAGTAGTGTGCAGCGGCTACTTCGTTTCTGGGGTAATGGTTACCCCACTCACGTACGGAGAGTTAAGATAATTTCTTTTCGATTAATTATCTCGAAAGTTTATACTCATCGAAATCGAATAAAAAATCGTTTCCAATGTAAAATTTTACGCTCTTTCAATTGATGTAAACCATTTTGTTCTAGCCTAAGCCGTTCTCGAGATATAAGCTAATAAAACTTTGAAACTCTGTTTTCGCATAGAACCTCTGGACATAGGAAGCTGCAAATTCGAAAATCGGTTTTTTCGACCCCGATTTACCTAATAACCAAAATGCAGTCGTTTCTATTTCTATTTCCATTTCATTTGTGCTTTGTATCTTGTTACTGTACTATATGTATCTTGTTTATTATACTATATCATGGGCGAATGGTTCTTCCAGAAAAAGTGAACTGCTCTCCCGTTTGAAGGGCAAGCAGCTCGCCGGACGCGTTGACTAACAACAATACCAGTTGGGGCAACCGCTCCCCCAATCTTTTTTTCGTGTAGATATTAGCAATGCATAAATTCTAATATGCATTGCTAAACTAATGAAAATAGGATTAAATGAAGAAATCCATCAATTTTCTAGTACCTATAAACAAAAATGTACCAACTAGTTCAAAAGGGACTATAAGATTGCGCTTCTCAAATAGCTTTTTCGCTTATCAGAAAATAATGTGGCTATTTTTGTCAAAAAAATCGTTGACTCCAACTCTAATCGTAATAAAGATCATTTATCAAAAAAATTTCTCTGTAAAAAAGGTTATAAGTTATCTTTATTACGTTTTTTTTTACTATTTTTTTACAGAAAGTGCCGCATTATTTGCCGAGAAGTAAAAAATCACTTTTTAACAGCATCGATATCTACCGTTAAAACAGAGTATTCCGACGTTTTCTTAAGGACGTTCTCTTTATCAGTGGCACTCAACCTAAAGTAACGGGGCGCCATGTAGTTGTTCTATACTCGAGGTACGAAAAATTTGAGAACCTTTTGCGTTTTAGCTCCGCCTTTTATGCGCAGAAGTCGAAAACTCGTCTCTCGCGTCGCCTGGCTCGTGC